>CANUEP010137584.1:0-87402 GCA_947857235.1 Jatropha podagrica | reverse complement strand
TTTTTTTCTAAAATATTTATAATATTTTTATATATTTTTTTTTTTTTTTTATATATATATATATATATATATATATATATATATATATATATATATATATATATATATATATATATATATATATATATATATATGTATGTATACATTAAATTAAGTAGTATATATACATATTACATGGTAATATAATATAATATGGTAATACCATATATGATAATATATACATAACATATGGTAATGTATATATACTATATGATAATATAATATAAAATGATAACATTATTCGATGGATATTAAATAAAATATATATTAAATATCGTAAGAAACTAAGAATGCAATATCTTTAAGGGTTTTAATATGCTGAAAAGAAATTTTTTTTTCTAAAAAAATAAACTACAAAATTAATTATATGATCATAGGTTTTAGAAAAAAAATTAAAAGGAAAAACAATATCAAAATTATAAATAATCTTTAAAATGATGATTAATATATTAATTATTAAAATAGCTATTTACTTATATTATATTTATAATATAAATTAAAAACATAATAAGCTAAATCAAGTTAATATAAAGAATTATATTATTGTATTATTTCATAAAATATTATTATTTTTTTCTATTTGTGAATGCTGGTAGAAATAAACAATTGAAAATTATCCATTATGTTTCTCCACATTAAATCTGCAAATATGGAAATATAATCGCAGTTAAATTCAATTAGCTCTTTATAGCATAAAAAATCTGAAGACAACTCAAAATATTTTGTCCATTTATGCTACTTGCAATTAATTAATAGGAAAAAATATTATAAATTTCAAAATTGAACTTAGCAGGTGACAAGATACGAAAAGTTTCACACAGTATTCTTCTCCTTCTTTTTCTTATAGGTTTAGAAGCAAAAACCAAAATGGCGGCTCAAGCTGAACAAGTAAACATTCTAATGGTAACAATGGCCTTACATGGCCATGCGAACCCTATGTTGAGCCTAGCAAAATTTCTTGTTCCAAAAGGTATTCACATCACTATTGCCATTAATGATGTTGCTCGCCACCGGATGCTAAACTCAAAAGTCTCAACTGCTTTGTCCACCACTGCCCCAAACCCCACTCCTAAGCCTCCTGGAATTGATATTGTTTTCTACTCCGATGGGCTTAGCCCAGAATTCGATCGCGACAATGATGTCGATTTGACTATAAAGTCCTTACGTACGATAGGATCCGAAAACTTATCAAATGTCATATCCAATTCGGATAAAAAATTTTCTTGCATTATTTGCAACCCATTTATGCCATGGTTACCTGATATCGCTGAAAAACATGGCATCCCTTGTGCAGTGCTATGGATTCAACCTTGTACTGTCTATTCTATTTACTATCATTTTTTCAAGTATCCTAATTCTTTTCCTTCACTAGAAAACCCTAATGAGTCCATTAAATTGCCTGGATTGCCTGTTTTACAAGTAAAAGATCTTCCTTCCTTTATATTGCCATCAAGTCCTGAAATATTCAAACAAATTTTGTCAGAGTTTCTTCAGAAATTGGATAAAGTGAAATGGGTTTTAGCAAATTCTTTTACTGAACTCGAAGAAGAGGTAGTTAAGTCCATGAATTGCTATCTCCATCGTATTTTTCCTATTGGTCCATTGGTTTCGCCATTTTTATTTCAAAAAAAAGAAGAAAATACTATTTCCAATATTGGTATGCGACATTCTAATGAAAATGCAGGCATAGAATGGCTTGACAAAAAATCATCATCTTCTGTCATCTACATTTCATTTGGAACCATTACTTTGTTGTCTCAGAAGCAAATAGATAACTTGGCGATTGCATTAAAGAATAGTGAGAAACCATTTCTTTGGGTTATTAAGGTAAAAGAAGACCGTTTTGCTCATGAAAATAGGAGAAGTGAAGTGTTTATTAGGTTCTTAGAGGAAACAAAAGATAGGGGCATGGTGGTTAGTTGGTGTCCTCAAGATAAGATTTTAATGCACAAAGCTATTGCTTGCTTCATTACGCATTGCGGGTGGAATTCGTCACTGGAGGCTGTGACAGCCGGAGTGCCAGTTATTGCTTATCCGGGATGGACTGATCAACCGACAGTTGCTAAGTTATTAGTTGATGTTCTAAAGATCGGAGTTAGGATTAAGACTGAAGAAGAAGATGGTGAGATGGTAGCAAGCGCAGATGAAATAAAAAGATGTATTCTGAAAATTACTAATGGAAAAAAAGCGGAAGAGATTAAGAGAAATGTCGTGAAGTTAAGTGAGGTAGCAAAACAATCGATGACGAACGGTGGTTCTTCTAACAAAAATCTTGATCTTTTTATCAAAAAGATCATTTTGAACTCTTTAAGCGATCAGCATGATTTTATATGATACCAATTTCTAATATAATAGGTTTATTCAATGCACTTAATATCAAGATCATGAATGAATAAGGGTAGTCATTATGGTGGAAAAAGGCTGAAAGTTCCTCCAACTGAACTGTGACCGCTACTTATTTGATAATAAGATCGTGTTATTTTGGGCCACCTGTGAGTCACTAAAGCCCACTTAATTGTGTTATTTTGGGCCACATAGCCCTAACGACCCAAAGAAGTAAAAACTAATTGGTCTTATGGGCTCAAACAAAATATCGATAAATTGCTACATGATGCTTGGCAATGTCGCCAATTGATAAATTTGATTAGGATCCATTTGGGTTATGTCTTGGACTGAATTAACCATTACTATAACTATTCACTTTTTACTTTCTTGAATTTTTATTTTTTTTTTTTATTTTTTTTTTTTTATCACAGGTTTTGTAAGTCAGTATTCACTTTCTTTTAATTTTTTTTAAAAGGAATGACTTAATTTTTATTTTTTAGTTATGCTTCAGATGCGCTTCTTCAGTTCAATTTAAAACCTTAAGAATCATGCACAACCTCACTTCTCACATCACATGTTTATGAATTAGTATTCATTTTCTTTTAATTTTATTTTAAAAGAAATATCTTAATTTTGTTTTTCAGTTCTTTTTCGGGTACAATTTTTTTAATTCAATTAAAAAAAAAATTAAAGAATACAATAAAAAAAAGTCAGGCAGAATGACAAAATCCATTCACATCTTGCACTATTTATTATTTTAATTAAAAAATTAAAAATTTAATTGATTCAATTATTGGGTACAACTCAAAATCTGATATGGTAATTTATTAAGGTTGGAGTTCTAATTTTCAAAGCACGTGAGACTTGAAGAGTTGACAAGAAAGCATGAAAGGGAGAGTTGCGCTCGCCACTCGCGGAGGAAGCAGGAAAATCTTATTACAAATTTAATGCAAAGAGGAAGTTAGATTAGGCAGGTGAATACTTACAAAAAAGTTAGGGTTTGAAAGCTCATCAGTAGCCACCCCTTATTAATTATTATTATAACAATCACATATCAATGTGCTTCTCATGCCAAAGATTTTCTTTTTTTTCTTTTTTTCTTTAGCTAACAACTCTTTTCACATCTAAAGATATGGCTACGAGCCAGCAAGATAAGAAAGCCATTTCTAATTTATGTCCCCTCATCACCTATGACGAAGAAATGAAGAAGAAGAAGAAATGAAGAATCCAGCACGTCAACAAGCCATGTGTCTCTCGCACCCTCTTTTATTCATTTTCTATACATTGTTCATTTCTTTATTGAATTTTCATTTTTTTTTTTTCCGGCCCTTCCGTTCAGAAAAGAACATATCTTTTTTACAATTCCTTTGCATTCAAGAAACAGAAACTAGAGATTCTTGATTTTCCCAACAAAAAAGCTCGTACCCACAATTTAATTAAAATATATTTACAGCGTTGACTTTCAGAATCTAATTTGGGAATCGTTGGTTTTTGGTAACAAAATGTTAAAAGATAGGTCCAAAAATGAAAAAAAAAAGGAACAATGGCCAAATAATTTGGAACACAGGTGGTGTAAAGCTAAAGAGAGGCTTTGATTGGTTGTTGGGTCCTTCAAGTATCTCCAATCACCGTTGATTTTATTCTCCTTCCTACCGCTAAATTGGTATCAAGAATAAAATGTTAGAAGCTCTAATTAAACCAATGTTTTGACCAATAATTTGCTCATTTTCTCAAATTCCATCCTTGTTTTTGACAAATATACATATATATAATATAAAAGCTGAAACAAACAAAAAGTTTGAAGGTGCTCAGCATTCTGTTTTTCTTTTTTTTTTTTTAATTTTAATTTTTTTTATATTTCTGTATTTTGATTGGCCAATTTTTTAATCTAATATTTAATATAATAATGGTAATTAATAACTTTTTAAATCAAAATTAAAATTTATTTTTATTATTTAAAATTTTAATTTTATTATCTAAAATATTAAAAATTATATCTAATAATTTCCTTTTAAAAATTATTAAACTATTTTGAAAACAATTATCTATACTTATATTAATCTACATCTATATTTTAAGTTTAGAATTTTTTTTATGTATTTTATTTTATTATAGAACAAGTATTTTATAATTGCATCACCATATTACTTTATTCAAAAAATTTTCACAAATGCCAAAATAATATTATTACAATTCAATTTTTTTAACTTAAATTTAAAATATAAGAGATGAAAAAAAGGTTTTTTTTAACGTGATATTACAAATTAAAATTTTATCAAAATAATAATATAATTTAATAATGAACATTATTCGAACAATTCATTAATATTCGAACGTGAAGCACGGAATTTCAACTAGTTATATTAATAAAATTGTAATTTAAACTCCTCTCACTGTTTATGTTCATCCAAATATTTTATTTTTATTTATCGAGATAAATTTTTTTTGGGGAGGAATACAGTTATAAAACTTTTATTATTTAATTAGAAGCTTTAAATATTTTTGTAAATGTTATAAGATTAGGGTTGGATAAATAAAAAAATACTTAGACAATAATGAATCTGGAAACATGATTAGTGTCCGTATGAGATATTTATATTAATGCAATAGCTAGAACAAGCAATTACTTTGATATTCAAGAAGCAGTAGGGGTTGCCAAAATGGGCAAAACAAAATGGAATAAAATGATGAAAGTGAAACTTGCTGTGAACTGAAGCCACCTCGTAACAAATAGAGGGGGGGAAAAGTCATTCAGTCAAATGTTCCATTTGAAAGGTCCCACTTCCTAAAAGCCCTTCTCCGACCTCTTTGCCACCAAAACTATCTATTAATAATATATCCCTTTCGATGGAGGCCGGTGCCTTATGAATTGGAGATTCCATATCAATTCTTTCTGCTCCATTCTTTGAGCTTACAAAAGGAAAGGAAAAAAGAAAATAAGAAGAAAGAAAAAAAAAAGAAGAAAAAAAGCCCTCCATTCTTTTTGCTACAAAAGAATATTTGAATGTATAATTTAACATTTAACACCACCATATCAAGTCGAGCAAGCACAGACATCCCTCCAATTCCAACAATGAGCCGCTTCAGTTTGGCTCTATTGGTGGTTTTGGTGATGCTTCTGTTTTCAAAGCCAATTCTTGCTAATGGCAGACCCCTTTCAAATACAAACCAGCAACAAGAAACTCCATCTGTATCAATGGATGCAACTTCAGTTTCCAAGTCTGCAGAGGAAGTGATGATGGGTAATGATCAAGTTTTGCAATCGGATGTAGAGTTCCCTATGGCTTCTGGACCAAGCAGAAAAGGCTCTGGCCATTAATCAACTTTCACTGGTTTGATATTCATTCTGAAAGGTTTTTAAACATGTAAGTAAGTAAGCTGTGTATGTAGTAGCTATACAGATCAGAGGTTTAGGCAAAGTGCACGTTTCAGGGAAATTCTTTGATTTTGTTAGGTGATGCACATAACAGCTATGGATGTTCTTGAACGAAAATACATAAATAATATTATGGATGTTCCAAAGTTATCGTCAGAGTCTATCGAAGAAAACTTGATCGTCTTTCATTTATGAAGAGAAAATTTTCGGAAAGTATGTTTAGCTACTTCAGGGCTGACAAAAGTTTGTGTTCGTGTGTGTATATGTGTGTAACTTCTACATTCCGTTATGCACAGTTTAGCAAGACCGTGGTTTTGATTGTCTGGTTCATTCCATTTTCCCAAAAGCAGTTTCCAGGTTAATTACCAGGTATTGGTGTTTTAGCCGGATGGTAAAGGTGAGAGAATCTTACAGTAGGCGTCAAGTTTTCTAACCTCAAACAGTAGTAATTCTCCTATTCTAATAAAAAAATGGTAAAATACTGAAAATAATTATCAGGAAAAGCTAGCAATCTGGATTAGAACGATTCTAGGCTGAAGCTAACTCAGAGTTGAGACCAGGTTAATGCGACAAAAGGCCCAGAATTAGAGAATGCCATGGGCTTTGTTTATGCCTGTGAACAACTTTAGATATATGCCTTTTCCCTTCCCTTTTTGGTACTTAAAGAAACTTTCAGACACATAATCTCACTTATAACAGTGTAACCACTAATCAAAGCGATCAGCTGCTGTAAAAGGAAAGCATAATCATGAGCCACAAATCAGTAGTCGTTCCTTTCTGCATCTCCTGCACTAGATGAATTTGTTCTTTTCAATAAAGTTTAATTGCAACTAGCCTCTTAACTTGATTGTGATGTTTTTTTCTTTGCACAACTTAAATATGGGTAGATAATGCTTGGTAAGCCTAGCTGCTGGAATGGCATGAGACACGAGTAAGTTATCAAAGATGGAAAAGGAAAGATTGAGAGAGAGATTTCTCTTCTACTTTTTATTGCAAAAATATATGGCATATAAAAATGATTTTTGTAGATGAGTATATCTTGATCAACTAGTCTCAAGGCTATTGGTGAAGAAGTGTGCATTTATTAAGCTATGTACAGCGTATAACTTTTGAAGGAGTTAGATGGGAAAGAGTCTCTCTTTTTTGACTGATAGTGAAATGCCAGTTTGTGGAAGTCATATTCCTTCAGAAGAAGACTCAATACTATCAATAGGCTTTTATCTATCTTGAATATGTTCTTTGTTCCTTTCACAATTTTCACAATAATCCATTTTTGATCAAGAAAGAACCTTTCACAATAACCTATTTTTGATCAAGAAAGAACCTTCAGATTTTCATTAACTGTGTTGTGATTCTTTCCCAAGCAGAAAACGTTTTCTGTAGTAAGCAAAACAAGAACATTTTGCAGAAAAAAGTACAGTTCTGCTATTGCAAACACTAATATGCAATTTAAGAGCAGTGTTAAGCCAACATAAATTAACAAAAAGAAAACAACATAATATACAGAAAAATTGTACAGAGTATTGAGAAGTTAAATAAGCTTTTTAAGTCTGTTCACCTCAATTATCTGTTATCTCGCATCATCAATTCTCAATTGGGAGAAAACTTCAGTTGCCCACATACTTGCAATATCCTCCCTTAATATGGGCATATCATCCTTTTCAACTGACATGAGGGAGTGAAAAGATTGAATATCAGGCAAAGCTAACATAGCTGAAGCATCAGTTGTGCTGTCCTCATGGGGCTCTCTCCGAATCCCTGTTTGTTGTAGTTGCAATGAATACTCCAAGTCCCACAGCACATCTCCCATAGCAGGCCTATCAGTTCCATATTCCTGCAAACATTTTTCTGCTATTTCAGCAAATTTTCTTAGAGAGTTAGGATTAATCTGATCCTTTATTAAGGGATCCACAATCTCTTCGAGTGTTCCTTGGTTTTTGCAAATTATCCCCCACTCAGCTAGATTTACTTGCTCCCTTGGAAGCAAGACATTAATTGCTGGTCTTGCACAAAGAACCTCAAGAAGAATTACACCAAAGGAGTAGACATCTGATTTTTCAGTCAATTGTTGAGTCCTGAAGTAATCAGGATCAAGATAACCAAAAGTTCCTTTAACACCTGTACTGACGTGAGTTTGATCAGGAGGACCCAATCTTGAAAGTCCAAAATCGGCAACTTTGGCAATAAGTTCTTCATCCAGTAAGATGTTAGTAGACTTAACATCTCGATGAATAAATCCCCCAGCTGAACCTCTATGGAGATAATGAAGACCCTTTGCTGCGCCAATGCAGATTTCAAGCCTTTGCCTCCAAGATAAGGAAGGAAAATTTGAATTATACAAGTGATCCTTCAACGTTCCCTTTTCCATGAATTCATAAACAAGTATCATTTCTGACATTTCATCGCAGTATCCAATCAAAGATACAAGATGGCGATGGCGAATCTTCGATAGAACCATAATTTCTGTTTGGAATTCTGGTAGGCCTTGGCCTGATCCAGGGTCACTTCTTTTTACAGCAACTTTCAAGCCATTCCTTAGAATTCCTCTAAAGACATGACCGAATCCACCCTTACCAACTATCATTTTTGCATCAAAGTTGTTTGTTGCATACAGAATTTCAGCAAAAGATATCTTTAAGCCAAGTTTAAAGTCAGCTCCACGGGAGCCATTGACAGTTCCCTCAGGCGTCCTGTGAGAACTTCCACCTCTATGTACAGGCACTGGTGACCAGTCCCAACTTTCAACTGCTTTTAGTTTCCTCCATCTTAAACACAAGCATAAAACAACTGACAAAATGCAAATAAGAGCTAAACCACCAAGAATTGAACCAATGACAATCAAGATACGAGTTTTATTGGCCTTATGTGTTCTTGATAGTGAACCAGACTCACCCAAAATCTTCATCATCTCCAACCCATTCAAAAAGGCAGTTTTCTCTTCAGAAACTTTGCTACTGCCTATGCTTATATTCATAAGTCCAGAATCATCAGAATCCACAACAAAATCAGCATAAAAAGGAGCTGCCAAATGGTCAGTTGTTCGATAGGGATCAATTTCACTACTAAAATTGCTATAGATATACAAATTAAACACTAAAACCCCAAGAGATGGGCTAATTATGTCGCAAAAGTGAACCCTAACAAAATATCTAGCATTCTTACTCACATTGAAAGACCATGTTATATTGAAGTTATTTGGAACCCTATTGCTACTTATATTCATCTCCTTAGCAGTCTGATACACAAGATCTGGAGCAATATATTCGCTTTCTCCTTCCATATAATTAGGCTTATCTCCATGAAAATTACTATTCTTTGCAGTTTCTGGCATATAGAGGTAATTATCATCAGGAACCCAATATCTCCATAGAGTGTCATTATCCGGTGTAAGTGTAGGGCCACCAACATTGATTCTATGAACTGTTCGTAAAGCCTGAGAGAGTATACCTTTATAAGTACTTCTAATACCCTCAACACCAACACATGTAGCACTATCAGGAATGAAATTCTCAGGAGCAATGAACACTTCTATTGCATTAATAAATGCAAAAGATGAATCTTTAGGCAAGAATTGTATAATGAATTTGTCTGTACTGATACTAAGAAGGAATTCCTCTATTAGAGGAGGATTTCTACTATTTTCAATAGTGAAATTGCTCAACAATGAAAACCCAGATGCCGAAACATCAAAAATAGCTGTGGGGAGATTAGCTGATGAGGAAGAGAAAGTAAAGAAGTGAAAACGAACCACATAAGTACCAAAGCTACTAATTTTGAACTCGTAAGAAAATTCTTGCCTAAAAACTCTAGCTGTTTGATACAGGGGCGGTGTTTCTGTTGACCTGTTATTTTCTTTAACAGGACTGCTCTGCCCTTTGAAGGTGAGAGAAGCAGAATTCAAGTCTCCGGTGAAGTGCCGGCCAGTAGCGGAGATGCTGACATCTGAACCACAGTTGATGAAATACTCAGCCGGAAGAGTGTAAGCTGAGTAGGAAAGGTGAAGTGAAAAGAAGTGGAGGAAAATCAGAAGAAGAGAGAAAGAAGAAAGGATTTTTCCCATGAGAACGGTGGGAATTAATTGTTCGTATTATTGTAAGCTGTAATGCAAACTGAGAAATGTGGAATTGTGAGTGGACAGACACAGTAGAACTCTGATCAGTAACTGCTTTTTTTGGAAAGAGAGAAGACTTCGTGATTGGTAACGTGGACTTAATTATCAACCATGCAAATATAAAAATAAGAAAACTGAAAATTCAACGCAAAACAGGAAGAGATGGACTCGGATTTGCCTTGAGCAGAGCAATACATGATTGGCTATTTGGACTCTGCCCCAGCCCCATTTGGGCTGTAAGTTGTTTTCTTAGGGAAGGTTACAAGACCAATTCTACTTGCGATACAAAAAGTACAAATTGGACGGAATCACGAATTAGTTGAAAGCTAGAAAATTACATAAACGTATTTGTGTATTTTTTAAAATATAGGGTAAAATTGGTTTTTTAAGTAAGAAAATTATATTTTACTCTACTTTATTAGAAAAGTATTTATTCCACTCTGCAGGTATCAACAAAATTTTTGCTAAATTCTGCTGATTATCACTCTGCAGCAAAAACAAAGCTCTAATTTGAAACAGTTAAACATTCAGTTCTTTATCCAATAAGCTCTTTCAGCTGAAAAATTAAACATTAATTAGTTCACCAATTGAAACATCAATGAAGGCTTACCATCTGCTCAATAAGGTTACAAGTTACATTCAAGGCAGAAGGAATTAATTTGGACTGATCAGGACAAAAGGAAATGAAATAAAAAAATACCCACTAGCTATCCTGAAACTAGATAACAAAGTAGAAAAGAGAGTTTTAATAGAATATAATCTCTATTGTATCAAACTTACAATATATACGCCACTTAAAATAGGAAGAGTAGTAACAGAAGTTGCCTAAAAATAGGAAGAAATAGTGGACACAATATCACTAGTAAGTGAACAGATCACCCTAAGAATCTCAACCACAAGACCCATTCAAATAAATAATATTTACAGAATTCACCCTTATTACTCCATTACTCAAGCCTAGACACATCAGCCTTATTACGCCTGAAGGACATCCTTATAGCTCCCTAATATCTAGCACTACCAACTCCTCTGCAACGTCTCGCCTTCATGAACAATAAACTGAGAATATTGATTCCCAGATTTAGGAAATGGAGCAGCGTATGAAGGAGATGGAGATGCGTCATCAGCAATAGTAGGAGTTACAACAAGTTGTTCACAGATGCAAAATCAACCCCAAAAGCAACTTAAGGATCTACTTCAGGCTCATTTTCCAGCAGTGGCAGGTAGCTTACTTTCTCCATCCACTCATACTTCACAGCTTTCTAGACCATAGTCTTCTTCAGATACTCATCGAGATGATGATGATGATAGTGATGGTACTAATTTTGGTGGACATAAATTTATAAATGTATTAATTAGAAGACTTGTCAATTACAAATACTTTATTTTGTTAATTAAACATAAATTTCAAATTTATTAGACATTTAATATGTTTAACTTAAATAGTTTTGTTAACAAATTGATTATCATATAAATATTTTACTTTATTGATACTAATGTAAATGGAAAAGAGAAATTAACACATTACTAGCAGTTTGGCAATGAATTAGCAATGGATTTGCATTGCATATTTTTACAATTTGGCAACAGATAAAGCGACAGATTAGCCACAGGCTCTTACAGCAAGTCAAAAATATTAGCAACCGATTTAGCAACAAAATTAAATGACAAGCAACAATATTTTTTAAGAATTTAATAATAATTAGCAACGGATTTAGCAACGTTACGGTAACAGAATTAGCAACGGTATTACTAATGGATTAGCAATGAATTACAATTAGATTGGTACCCAAATGGATACAAAATTCAGCAACAGATGTTTCACTGCTTAGCAACCAATATATTTGATGCTAATTTAGCATTGGATAAAAAATCTTATGCTAAATTATTAGCATTGCTATATTTAGCATGGAAATTTATCTGTAGCGAATCCGTTGCTATTGTTATTTTAGCAACAGTTTCTTCAGGTTTAGCAACGGAATAAGCAGTTGCTAAACGGTATTTTTTTTTTGTAGTAATATTTTTTTTATCAATTTTTATTATATATTAAAATGTATTAAGGAGTTATTATTGTAAGTATTTTTGACAATTTTGACCACAACAATGTTTACTTTCCTTTTATTATCATTCTTTACTTTTGCGGTCCCTAAAATAAATTAACAGGTTGATAATTTATGCAACATTAAAGTATCATTTGCTTAATTCGGCGTTCAACATTGTTTCTGTTTTCTAACTTTCATTTTTTTTTTTAAGTATTCTTTTTTCTAATTTAATATCTCAAATATAAATATTAACTGATAAATAAATTTAAAAAAATTCCAATAAAGTTTTCAAAAATAAAGATAAAATAATTAAATTAATGAAATGGAAAACAAAATAAGCCAAAATATGTATAAATAAATAAGTATGAATTTGAAACGTTATTACAAATTGGATTACCAATTTGAATCAATCACTTTTTTTTTACGTATTTAAGAGTTTTAAGATTATCCTTTTCTTTTCCTTTTCCTTGATATATATATATATATATATAATGAATTTTTTGTTAAAAGAATTCTTAAATAAATATATTAATAAAATAAATTTCTTATCTAATAAAAATACCATAAACTTTACTGGTAATTTTAATTGTACCCTAAATTAAACTTTCTTCTTCTAGTACCCTAAACTTCAATTTTAATTACAATAGCACTCTAATTTCAAATTATATTAAATTTAATAAATAAAATATTATTTTATTTGGACCTATGCTCTTTCTTATGGTCAGATTAACTAAAAATTCACTATTTAATAATACTCTAACTAATTATATTGTTTAGAAATTTAAATTCACAAAAAGGCAAGTAAAAAAATAAATTTTAGATAGTTATAAGTATAAAATATTAGTTTAAAGTTTCATTTTGCTATTTTTTAAGCATAAAATTTTGTTTATACTTAGATTAAATCTCTTATAAAAATATAGTTTATTTATTATGGCGTCATTTTAATTTTAGGGAATCATTATTCATTGTTAATACTATATTAATGAATAAAAGTACTTATTTTTAAGATAAATAAATCATTTTTTATTTTAACATTTATATAAATAAACATAAATATTTATTTATTTAGTCTGATTTGCAAGAAAAGGTTAAATTGAGTTCCATAAAAATAAAATTTTATTCATTAAATTTGGTACAATTTGACATTAGGATGCTATTGTAACTAAAATGAAAATTCAGGTACTAGGAGAAGAAAATTTAATTCATGGTACAATTAGAATTACCCATAAAGTTTGGAGTTTTTTTAATGATTTAGCAAAAAAAAGAACGTGGTGCCTATAACTTGGCTCATGAGGTTGTATATATTATCAACTCAAACATTTTTTTTCCTAATTTATTTATGATAATTTCTATATTAAACAAAAAAAAAGTAGCAACTCAATTATGTATGGTTTAATTGATTTTCTCACTATTATGATGAGTGAAATATCTCGAATTCAAGTCTTTTTAATTATAAGAGTTTTCACCAATTTGATGAATGAAAGAAAAATTATCATTATTATATAGTTTATCGTATTATTTCGATGTATTAAATCTCTTAATAAATAAAGCTATTTTTGGTTATAGCATGTTGCTTAGAAGCTTATTTATTATTATTGCATAATTTCATTTTGTTACATCTTTAATGGAACGATGGTTTTAATGTTTATTTATATTATTAAAATAAATTTTAAATTAATAAATTATTATTTAAAATATTATAAATTATATAAATTATATTCAAATTATTTGAGTTAAATATTGTAAAATTTGAATTTAATTCCACTTGTTAATCGAATTATATGAAATTTTAAATATGTTGAGAGGCTGCAAATTTATGCGCGCGTGTTTTCTCAATACCATGTGACAAATTGAATCTCAAGTTTCCATAAATGGCCCCCACGATGACACCATCGATGTCGCATTGCAGAGTGATAGAAAAAACATATAACGGAAGTCACAAAATCCCACAAGCACAGTATACAGGCAAATCATAAAGCTACAGAAAACGTAAATCTAAGTTATAAAATTATAAATATCTTTTAAGCGGAAGAAATGAATACTGATTTTGATTATAGTTTAGCCAATAGCTCCTGCTTTACAGAAAATTCGTTGTTTTTTCTCTAAAGTCTTTTGTTGTATGACGTAAGATATTTTTCTAGAACCATCTATGTGGGCGGCTATTGAAAGGAAAAAACGAAATTAATAAATTTTTCTAATTAAAATTAATATTAACAAAAATGATTATATATATATATATATATATAATCACGCTTGCAATATTAATATTAAATTTAATTTAACCTCTTAATTAGTTCTAAATAATACAGCACAATAAGGACCCACAAAAATAAAATTAATAATATTGCTTCTAATAATAATATATTTATACAACCTGTAAAACATTATTATTAACATATAATAATAAATTATTTTAATTAAATAAAGAGACCCTCTAAAATAATTCTAAATATGAAGTAAATTAGAATTTAGAATTTTTATTTGATACGGACTATTCGAACTCCACTATATATACGTTAAATCGAGAGTTAATCACAATCACTATCTCCCAAAATTTAGAGAGCTTAACAATTATTATATAAAATTGTGAGTTTTTCCACTAAAAATTCAATTAAACTCCTTATTAATTTTGAATCTCTATACATTAAAATACCGTGTTAAAAGATTGTAGATACATGTCAATTAGACCAAATTACCGACTATTTTGTTTAATTGACAATTTAATTTCTCAAGAAATCCACTTAACTTATTTTATGTGTCGAATGAAAATCCACCAACAAAATTCTATATAATGAAAATTTAAAAGTTTCTCAAAGGGTTTCTTCAATCGCTACACTAAGACATGAATTCTATCAATAAATTAATATTTTACAAATACACATTATTATTGTCCAACTCATTCAGTTTACTAGTCCATAATAAAACTCACTATTTTAATGAATCAAAACAATAGACAACATAGATTGCTTATAACAATTAAATCAAGATGAAGAGTAATTAATATATATATATATATATATTAATGAGCTAGAGAATTTATTTTATTTAGTCAGTATAAAAACTTTATTCTCTACTTGGCCCACGTTTAATACATATAATATGTACCAGTATAAGAAATTAGAATTTAACCAATCACATAATTAAGATAAATTATGTATAATTATGTGCTACGATCATACCGATGGTTTGTCAGCTCCACCTTAGATTGTGAGCAAATTTTATATTTCATATGATAATTTAATCTTTTATGTATAGAGTAAACTCTACACATCAAATTATTCATTATTATAAAATAAAGACAACAATTATAAATAATTTATTTAATATAAATCTCAATTTCAATAATAAGGAATAATATTTATATTATTAGAAAGGCAGGGTTAATAGTATAAACTCTATCACAAAGAACAAATTTAGGACGAAGGCATCAAAAGCACCTGCCTTCACAAAGTCTTTTACACCTTAATTTAGAATTTTTTAAATTACAACGTATATATTTAGACTAATTGAAATTTATTTCTAAATGATCAACTTTTGTAAATTGAATTATTATTATTCTATATTGTCTCTTTTAATTAGATTTTTTTAGATTAGCCAGCAATAATGTAAAATTTTTTATTACAAGCATTGTAGCAGTCACTTTCACTTAGCATTTTCCATGAGGGCAAATGATGTGTCTAGAAAAAAGTTTAATCTTACTTATTTCCATAAACTAACATTTTTTTGAAAAATATTTTTTAACAAAAATATTCATAAAACAACTCATTATATTTTTATTTATTGTAATATTGAAAATTTAATTAAATAATGTTGAAATTTTAATTTAGAAAATCTGTAAAAACATTTAGAGTTATAGAATTTTATACTTTAATATTTTATTATTAATTATGAAATATAAAAATAAAACATAAAAGCAGAAAAGTCTATATTAAATGACAGCAAATTGTAAATATCTCAAATTACCAAATGTAGCGAGAGTAGTTATTTAGCATAATTGTAAGAAAATGAGTTGTTTTATATTTGTAGGAGACAAAAACTAAATTAATATTAATAAGAAAATTTTATTTTATTTGAAAATAAAAAAAGAATATAAGAGAAAAAAATTATGATAATTTTCTCTTCAAAGAAACTGTAAAAATTAATTTATAGAGAAAAATTAATTTTATTTTTTTTACATAAAAAAATAAGTAACATAAGGTTATTTTGAAAAAAAATGGTTCTTATTTTTTTATTAAATTTAGTTCTAAAAAATGTCAATATACAATGAATTTGACTAGGCCTAATTTTTTTTCATTTCCTGTTCATGGGTTTTTTAATCCAATATCTAAAAAAAAAAATTTGTTCCTTCTTATTTTTTCTTAAATTTAGTTCCAAAAGGTGTCATTATTTAACGAATTCATTGAGCCTAATTTCCTTTTGTTCTCTATTCATAAGTTTTTTAATGCGATAAATTTTCATCCTCGTTTAGAGCTACGCTTTGACGAAAATTAATCATTGAAAGAATTAGCTTTTAATCCTAACTTTTTATTCTTTGTGTTTTCTTTCCTCTATTAATTTTAATTTTCTTTTATATTTAAAAAAATAACATAAGTTTTTTCCAAGAAAAAAATAGTTACTTCTTATTTTTTCTTATCATTCATTAATAAAAAAAAGACATAAAAACAAATAAAACAAAACACTTCATTTTTTTTAATAAAAAAATCTTAATTGATTAGTTTAGTGTATAAAGTAGTCTCATATACTAAGAGTTAAGCTGCATAGACAGAGACATAAAATACAAGAATATACGTGTTACGACAATTTAAAAAAAAAAAGTAGAATATCAACACGCTAAGGACACAATATACTAAATAAGTATAAAACACTAATATTTTTAATAAATAAACGATAATTTATAATAAATTATAAATATAAAATAAAAAATATGTAATTTCTTTTTTCAATATAATTGGTTAAATTTTCAAAATTATTATCACTATTGAAAAATACATTAATAGTGTATGTGCATTTTTTACACAGGTCATACTAGGAGCGTCAAAATGGATCATAACATGCGAACACGATTCACTTAACACGCGAAATAAATAAATAAGAGTTGATGTTAAACAGGTTATTGTTATAAATGACACGAATATAAACGTATCTAACGGGTTGATACGCATGTTAGGCAAGTGATTCTTTTATTTAAAAGTAAAGAGATAATTTTAGCGTTAGATATAAATACTCTAACTAAAACCTAATTAAATTTTATTGTTGTATTATTTTTTTATTTTAATTATGAATTTTGAAGAATTTATATATTTTTTAAAAAAATTTATTTTTGAATATAATAGGAGTTAAATAAGTTAAAATTTAAAAATACTATAAACAGATTAAGTAGATAGTATACATGTCAATACGCCCTATTTAATTTGTTTATAATATTAAATGGACTACATAAATTGTATATAAATTAACACACTTCACTAATATATTTATGGTATTAGACAGATTAAATATGTCATGTTCATAGCAATTTCATAATTTTTTATAAAGTATTTGATATCGATGTTATAAAAAATTATTTCATTTTTTACTATTACTTTTTAATCTGTTTATAATATTGGGCGGATTACATAAATTATATATAAATTAACACAATTTATTTAATTTATTTATAATATTTACGGATTAAATATGTCATGATCATATCAATTTTATAATTTTTTATAAAATATTATAAAAAATTATTTATTTTTTACGATTACTTTTTATACAGTGCAGATTCTAACCCTATTGTATATAAAATGATGAATTAAACGTGATAGCCGCCGGCAGTTGCCCTATTGTATAGATTTTCATAAATGATACGCTGACGCGATCTGAGTTGTATTGCAATAACGTAAAATCATTTTTATTAAGGGCACTGTAGCTGTCACTTTCATTTAGCCTTTTCCATGTGGCCAAATAATCCGCCGCTTTTTATGATTAGGTAGCATCTATGGTATTTCCAGCTAATTTAATGCTCTATTAATCTATTTATTTTTATTTAAAAAAATCTTTAAATTTATTTAAACTATTAAATATCAAAAAGATTTTTATCTCGTAATGATCAAATTTTGATCAGGTCAAGATTAATTTTAGAATGTCCAATATTAATATTATCCTTATTAAATATTATGTGCTAAAAATTAAACATTAAATTTAAAATATATATATATATATATATATATATTTTCTCGTATATCTTTTATGACTTGTCTAATGACGTTTGATGGCACTTGAAATTAAATTAAAATAATCTAATTTAAACAAAATTAAATTGCATTTTATTAAATTATACTTAAAAATTTTATTCAATTAAGATATCCTAATTGAAATTAAATTAAGTCATACATGATACAGTTGAAATTAAAATATTCTAATTGAAACTAAATTAAGTCAATTGATTAAATTACACTTAGAATTTTAATAAATTATAACACCTTATTGAAATTAAAGTAAATTATACCTAGTCAAATTTGGGATTGAATGAAATTAAAATACTCTAATTTAAATTTAATTATTTCAACTTTGATCATATCACATTAACTTACATTTCAAATGAAATTAGTTAAGATATAAAGCAGAATTGAATGCAGTAACAATTCATTAAGTTATACTTAATTTTAAGTTCTATTTAAAAAATAAAATAAAATTACTTTGATTGAATTGTTACACTTAAAATTAAAATAAATTAGGACACCTTAATTAAAATTAAATTAAGACACGCTATAAATTTTGTTAAATTGAAATATCTTGAATGAGATTAAATTAAGTTATATTTGAAATAAAATTAATTTAAGTTAAAATACCCTAATTGGAACTAAATTAAATAACTTAATTTAGTCAAACTTGAAATTTTATTCAATTGGGATGCACTATTTAAATTAAATTAAATCACACCTACTCATACTTGAGAATAAATTAAATTAAGATATTCTAATTGAATTACATGAAGTCATTATTGATTAAGTCACATTTAGTGACATTATGGATTAAATTAATTGAAGATACGCAAACCTAAATTAAGTAACAATTGATTAAGTCGCACTTGATTTCAAAATCTATTTAGATAATAAATCACCTTATTCATCCACATTTGGTCACATTTGAAATTAAATTAAATAATTAAAATACCCAAATTAAAATTAAATTAAGTAATAGTTGATTAAGTTACATTTGGTCACGTTTGAAATAAAATTAAAATTCAACTAAGACAGCTCAATTAGAATTAAACTAAGTTACACATGAAATTTATTAAAATGAGATATACTTATTGAAAATAAATTAAGTCACACTTGAAATAAAATTAATTTAAATTAAAATAATCGATTTGGGACTAAATTAAATTATTTGATTGAGTCATACTTAGAATCTTATCAAATGTGACACCTGAATTGAAATTAAATTAAGTCACACGTGATTAGATTTGAAATTAAACTAATTAAAGACAAGCTAATTGATTTAAATTAAATTACCCTTCGTTTCAAATTCTATTTAGAAAATTGAATGTGACTAAATTAAGTCACGTTGGATTAATTCATACTTGTTCACATTTAAAATTAAACTAAGTTAATGCACCCGTGTGAAATAAAATTAAGTTGTATTTGATAACATTTGAAATTAAATTAAATTAATTTAAAACACTATAATTTTAATTAAATTAAGTCACTTTCGAAATTTATTAAATTTAATAGAATTTAAAATTAAATTAAATAAATTAAATAATAATTAATTAAGTTACACTTGGAAACTAAACTTGATTAAATTACATTTAATATTTTATTAAATTAAGATATTCTAACTGAATTTAAACTAAATTCATGACACTTTAAATTTTATTAAATTACAACACCCTAATTGAAATTAAATAATATATATATACACTAAATTAAATTTAAATTAAAATTAAAACTAAATTAAATCACGTTTGATAAGTTATAAAATTATATGCATATTAATGTCCAAAATCCATTTGTAGAGATAGAATAGTCAAAACAAAAGTCTTTAGGAATAGTAAAAATAGAACAAGATAAAAAAGTGATGGTTTAAATGACAATTCACTAGAAAGAAGTGCTAAAGTAATTATTTAGTGAATTTGATATATGGAGATTTAAATTTATAGAGTTAGTTTTATATAAATAAATGAAAATTTTAAACTAATTATTATAAATTTTAAATTAATGATACTAAATGTTAAGGTAGCTTATTTATTAAAAATATTATTTAAAAAATCAGATTGATTTAATTTACGTTATGAAAATAATGAAGAATTAAATACGTAGCTATATGAAGAATTAATTTTACAAGATTATATTGTTGATACTCTTATTTAACATGGTGTTTATTTTTTATTTATAACTATTGTCTAAGATCTCTTATCATGATATAATTATATTATTGAAGATTTATTTATTTATTTGAGTTATATAATTATATTATATAATAGTGTGCCGAGTATTTAAAAAAAAAAAAAAATTCGACCATTAGAGATAAAGAAATGAGACCTTATAAAAAAAAAGAAAAAAGAGATAAATTTTCTCTCATTGTATTTTTTAATATTTTTCTATGTATTTATTTGAATTGTGATTATGTTATTTAGTAGGCTAACGCTATCGAAGGAAAAATCAGAATTAAATTTGTATTTATTATTTGTTTTAAGGTAGCTAAGTGCTCAATTTCTCCAAGTTTAAGTGCCTGATTTCTTAAAAATACGGGTTCAACTCACCATGCTCTAAGTGAGCTGAAAAAGGCCAAGTGTCTTATAAAGATTAAACACATCCTCCGAGCTACGGGCTCAACTCGCACTATAAAAAAAATGTCGTTTAGCTACGCCTATCCGTTGCTAAAACAAAAATAGCAACGGATTAGGTACGGATAAATTTTCATGCTAAATATCGCGATGCTAATGATTTAGCATCGGACTTTTTATCTAATGCTAAATTAGCATCGGATATATCGGTTACTAAGCGATTAAAAATCTGTTGCTAAATTTTGTACTTATTTGGGTATTAATTTCATTCTAATTCATTGCTAATCCGGTGGTAATACCGTTGCAAATTTTGTTGCCGTAATGGTGCTAAATCTGTTGTTATTTTTTCGATGATAATTCCGTTGCTATAATGCATCAATGTATTATGAAATATCGTTGCTAATTCGTTGCTATAACCGTTACTATTTAAATCGGTTGCTAAATCCGTTGCTAATTGTTATTAAATTCACAAAAAATATTATTGCTAATTCGTTGCGAAATCCGTTGTCATTTAATTCTGATGCTAAATCGGTTGCTAATATTTTTTACTTGCTATAAAAACCCGTGGCCAATTCGTCGCTCTATCTGTTGCCAAATTGTAAAAATATACAATGCAAATCCATTGCTAATTCATTATTAAACTGTTGGTAATGTTTTCATTTCTCTTTTAATTAGTGATTAAAAGATAGATAGGTCGGATACTTGACAGATCGGGTAAAGTTGTCATCTCTAGTTGTTGCTTTCTTTTTTTCTTTTTTTTTTCTTGTTTAATTTTAGAAGGGTTAATTAAGTTCTTCGATAAATGTTCTTTTTAATTAATTCTTTAATAATTATAACAATTAGTTTTTAAATCTTTTAAAGAATAAAAATATTATTTTGGATTTATAGATAATAAGTCTTACTTATATATAATTAGAGAATATTTATATTTTCATTTTAATTAATCAAAATATTTAATAATTTTGAGAATTCTTAATATTTTATAAATAAAAACTGTAACAATTAGTATTTTTATATATTTCTAAAAATAATAATAATAATTTTTTAGATAATTTTTAAATTTCATTCCTAATCCGTTACAAATATACAAACCAATTTTACCTTGCTAATCGGATGCTAATCCATTGCAATTGTATGGAATTTACGTTGCCACATTTAGCGACGGATATCAAATCCGATGCTAAATATATTCATTGTCACTCCTATGTTAATCTGTTACTAATTAGTGCGTCATGTTTTTCCCTCCAAATTTAGCATCGAAATAAAAAGTCGATGCTAAATTCTATTGTCTATCTATTGCTAATTTGTTGCCTAATCACCCGCCATTATTTTTCGTGTTAATTAGTATTGCATTAGCTACGACTATAATCCGTTACTAATTTTCTGTAGCTAATCCGTTATTGAATTCTGAATTTATTTTTCACTACCAAACTGTTACTGATCCCTTACTAAACTGTTGCTAATTAGCATCAAATAAGGTTTGATGCTAAAATTCTATTACTAAATTGTATTTTTTTGTAGTGTCGTCATGCTTTAAGTAAGTCGAAAAAGGCTAAGTGTCTTAAAAAGGTTAAGCACATCCTCCGAGCTACAGGCTCAACTTGTCATGCTCTAAGTGAGCCTAAAAAGGCTAAGTGTCTTTAAAAATTCAAGCATATCCTCCGAGCTACGAGCTCAACTCGCCATACTCTAAGTGAGCCGAAAAAGACTAAGTGTCTTATAAAGGTTAAGCACCTTCTCCGAGCTCCGAACTCAACTTGTCATGCTCTAAGTAAGCCAAAAAAGACTAAGTGCCTTAAAAAGGTTAAGTACCTTCTCTGAGCTACAGACTCAACTTGTCATGCTCTAAGTAAGCCTAAGAAGACTAAGTGCCTTAAAAATGTTGAGTATCTTTTCTAAGCTAAGGGCTCAACTTGCTATCCTCTAACGGAGCTGAAAAAAGCTAAGTGTCTTAAACAAAGTTAAACATCTTCTCCGAGCTATGGGCTCAACTTGTCATGCTCTAAGTGAGCCAAAAAAGGCTAAGTGCCTTAAAAAATAATTTTCTAAATTTAAATTAATACAGGTGAGCTTTGAAATAAAATAATAATGAAAATAATAATACATAGATAGAAAATGAATAATAATTTAGACATAAATGTCTAAAACTGAGGGGGGGACATTTGATAGAATATAAATATTTATCATGTATTTAATAGTAATTTATACGCAAGTCTCCAATAACTATGGAGACTAATACGAATATTTAACATAGAATCTTATATATATATATATGTTCTAATTAAATATTGAGTGGGGTTCAAGAAAGAAGCCTATATATACAATATTGTTTCTCAAAAAAGGGCTCAAAAATAATAAAATTCTAAACACTATTAATCTTTCTCTAAAAATAGTCTCTTATATCTTAGAGGCTATCAATAACAAATACTTAATATTATATAAAACACATGTTATAAAAAAATAAAATAATAATAAATTAAAAGAAGCATTTGGTGCATGGATGATCCAATGTAGCAGGCAAGTCCTGTTTGTCGTAAAAAATGTTCATATTTACTTTTTAACTTTTTTTCAAAATCATTTAAAAAACAAAAAACGTGTTTTATGAAACTACAAATCGTCAGATACACAGATTTTATTTTTTTCCTCTTATAGGTTTCTGTCTATATGTCTCTCCTACAAATCTCTGTAATAGAATAATTTATTTTCCTTTTGAACACGTTTCTTGTATTTAAATATAAAATAATATATTTTAAATATTTTATTATCATATTCTCTATCATGTTTTGTATACATATATGCATATATATTATTATAAAATAAGTGAATATTCTATATAGATTAAAAATCTATATTTTTAATTACTACGGATTCTATTTTTCTAAATTATTTAATACTCTATTAGCGTTATACTTATATAACTATATATATATGTGTATGATTTCTCATTAATAATATATATACTCTCTCTGTTCTCTCTATTCTCTTTTTATTTATTTTCCTATTTTTCTTATTATTTTATATTACGCTACTAACACAACTCATTCTACCTTTTGAAAATTTCACACTATCACTCCATTGATCAAATTGCATAGAAAGGGGCTAATTTGTGGTGTGCGAGAATTC
Organism: Jatropha podagrica; assembly: GCA_947857235.1. Classification (NCBI taxonomy): domain Eukaryota; kingdom Viridiplantae; phylum Streptophyta; class Magnoliopsida; order Malpighiales; family Euphorbiaceae; genus Jatropha; species Jatropha podagrica. The sequence goes on along the minus strand of CANUEP010137584.1, from coordinate 63,613 downwards.
CAATTACATCTGAGGAATTTCTTGTTTGCGACAAAAACCGAAGGTAAGATAGACTATTTGATTATCTAATATTTGTTTCTATATATAATAATAAAAAATTGTATTTTAAAAAAAAAAAGGAAGAATGATCAATCACAATTCAGTTTATATTCTTTTTATAAATATTTGTTTATATGGGCTTATTTACTTCCACATTTTATAGATTATTATTAAGAACAAGTAAACTGATGTGAATACGTATTCGTTTCATGGATAATGAAACAAAAGATTTGTTTATATATAACAATATTATAGTAGCTAAAGATTTTTTTTAGCTGATAAAAACAAAAGATTTGCTTATAACGTATGCACTATACATTTATTTATTCAGTAAAATACGTGGTTTATTTTTAACTTTGAATTAATTAGTAAATATTGACGGTTTTAGCATATTTATATTTTATAAACTGATCTTTTATTTGTTACTCACTTTATATTATTTGGTGCATATATTTACGTGGAAATAAATCTTTGCACTTCATTCGTCAACTCTACAATATTATTCTTGTTATTTGTAGATCTCAAGTTTTGTTGACTTTTGAATTTTTAATTTAAATTGTCAATAAGATCTATTATTTATTAAATTGATTATTTTTAAATTCTTTGTTATAGACTTATTGTCTAATATAACTATTTTGTTTTCTAATAATCATTTTCATGATATTAAATACATAGATCTTAAGTTTATGGTCTTCTATATTTCGATCAAGTATTATTATATTTAAATGCAATGGATATTAAAGATAAAATTAAAAAAGGAAATTAAGGATTTAATCAAAATTGCATAAAGAATGATTTAAAAGAAATGTATAATTATCAAAAGCTCATCATGAATGGATGCATTTATTGTTATAAAGTTTGTGTGATTATAATTCTATGGTATTATTTTATTATTATTATTATTATTAGTGTTTTGAAAATCGAACCGGTCAGTGAACACTGAACCAGTTCAACTGAATTTTTATATATAATATTTTTAATTATATTTATTAAATAAAATTGAAAGTATAAGATAAAAAAAATTTGATATCAAATAAAAAACATTCTCAAATTTGACTTTTATAAAAAAATAAAAAAAATTAGTATATAATTTTTTAAAAAAAGAACAAAAATATTATTAAATTTAATACTAAAAAAATCAATTACTTACAATAAAATAAAATATTATTTTTCACATTTGTATTTAAAGTTGAAAATTTTAATTATTTTAGTTAAGATAATAGGATCTTGGATTTATAAATAAAGATAGTCAATTAAAAAATTATTGGGCCCAATATTTAAGAGGCTCAAATTTTAAAAAAGCCCATAATTAGAGACAAAAATTCATATTTAAATCGAATCGATTTTTAATCAGTCCGATTCAGCAGTTTTTGACCGATTTTTGGCTGATTTCTTTCAGTTTTTTAAGCCCTCTAGTTTCTTATGTAACCTAGACTGGACTACTATCTGGTTCTCGGCTAAACCGGTCGAACCAGCCTGTCTGGTCTGATTTTCAAAACCATGATTGTTATTATTGTTATACATTGGCTATATTGTCCATGTAATTAAGATATTGTGGTTATTATGTTTGGAGCCTATATTAAGCTCTTAATCTAAATTTATCAATGATATTTATACCTTAAATATACTTTTGAAGTACCAATATCGAGAGAAAATTTTATAACAACTTTGGATTTATTTTATGTTCTAAGCAACGTATTAAGCTCCTAATTAATATCATGAAGCTTGTTCAATTAGAGTTTCTACATTATCTGAAGTGAATAGAATGACACAATATTGGAGATGAGAGTAGTGAAATCCACCCAACCAGATTTGATGCATTTCCTAAAATGAATGCAATAATATATGATATTGAGTGTGAACATGAATAATGAACAATATATATTTATCATTGAAAATATTAATGATATCATAGTTGAAATAATGATTTTAGTAATTATGGTGACCAAATAATTAAGAATAAATTTTACTACAAGAAATTGTACGAATAATGTGGCATATATGGATATTGATTATGTACTTGTTGTACACCAAAATACTGAAACACAAATTTGGCTTTGATAGTAAAAGAATATTTAAAAGTTTCAGAATAGCTAGTATTACCATCTAGAGGAATGAATTTTATGCATAATGCATCATTCTAAAGATACTCATCAAAATGGATTTCATATAGAGATAAGAATTGAAATAAGTATGATTGCAAATCGGAAGTTTACAAATCTAAATATTTTATTATTTAGCATGATCAGTTGGACCATCCAGATCAATAATGATACGAAAAAAAATTTAATTCTTATATGGATCTTTATTGAAGAACCATAAGTATCTTCAATTGTAATGAATTTTTCATGTTTAGTTTGTTCACAGAGTAAATTAATTATTGAGAAATCACCAAGTAGAGTCAAAAGAACTGATTGCACTTTCTCAAATATATAAAGTGAAATTATTAATCAATTCATCCATCATATGGATTATTTAGATATTTGTAGATGAATCCAAAAGATAATTACATGATTATTATTAAACTTGCAACATGAAATTTGCAAAGATTATTGTCAACATGCAACCTAAAGTTTGCATGATTATTTGTGCAAATAATTTGATTAAAATATAATTTTCAAAATTTTCTATTAAGCTAATTTATCTCGAGAATGATGGTAAATTTACATATCAAACCTTTAATGATTAAGACATGTGTTAATTGAAATAATTTTAGGTCAACCCATTGTTGTTTATTCATGCTCAAAATGATTTAGTATAATAATTTATTATATGATTGCAAAATTGCAAGACAATTGTTATGAGAACTGAGCTCCCTATTTTTGTAGAGGGACATGTTATTATATATGGTAGAATTTACTCGCATTAGACCAATAAGTTATTTGTTCTCCCTTTTATAATTAGTGTTGGATCAGGAACCAAATATTACACATCGATGAATTTTTTAAATGTGCACTATATGTTCTAATTGCTCCACCATAACATGCTAAGATGGGTCCTCAAAAGAAGGTTGAAAATATATCTTAAGTATGATCTGTGATTAAATATTTAGAACTTTCAAATAAGAAATTTATTTATGTCAAATTTGCTAATTGTTATAAATTTGATATTAGGGGGGGAAAAATAAGCAGTTAGAAAAATAATTGATTGGAAAAGAATTATCGTTATTATATCTTGATCTTCGTACAAGGTCATCTGAATTTAAAAGTTTAAAAGATATTTCATTTACAAAACATTACAAATTAGTTGCCAGATATATTTCTAATCCAAAAGGAGATAATTAAATCTCACATACTAGCTGCAAAATACTTCTATTAGAATTAAAGTCCATGAAGGACAAACTACTTATGCTAATGAGTCTAAAGCACGCTTAAAGCGTGGTAAACTAATTGGTTCCAAAGATAAGCAAATATTCAAGATGGTCAAACTCTAGAAGAGAAAATTGTAGAAGTTCCTAGGCATAACTAATAAATTTTCCAAAGAAACTCGGGCACCTGAAATCAATGAACATTATGAGATCTCTATAAATTATGTCATGTCATGACAAGTATAGAACCAATATAAAATAAACATCGATAATAAATATAGCGCTTGAAATTGTGAAAATGGTAAGGATCTTGAGCATAGTCTATTAAAGAATGTAAACATAAAATTGATTAGTCAAAATAGAATTATGCATATGGTATTTAATTTACTTGAAAGTAAATTTTAAAAATTTAATATGAGCATTAAGAGATGTTAAACCAATAGAATACAAATATATATTTGTGCAAAATAAGATCATAAAATATAAAGCACAACTTATTTCTAAAATATTTTGCAAAGAACTGACATTGATTATGAAGATAAATATCATCATGTGGTGGATGTAATTATAATTTGTTATTTATTTAATCTGACATTTCACTCAAACTCAAAATGCATCTAATGGATTAGTGACTATCTATTTTTATGGTTCACTTGATGAAGATATCTATATAAAAATTTCTAAAAGATTTATGTTGCTTGAAGTATAAAATTAAATTCTTGAAAAATTTATTCAATTAAATTATATAATGCTCTATAGAATTAGCGAATAATGATACCCATAAAATATTGAAAACGCTTGAAGCAAACAAATCGAGACCCTGAGAAATATATTCAAGATTTTTATATAAATTAAAAAAATCTCAATAAATACAGTATAATTGTCTTAATGATATTTATAGTTGAGAAAATATTATATTATATTATATTATGACTATATTATATTTATAATATTCTTTTGTTGAAGGTTATATGCTTCCATACATTTGATATTTACTTCATAAGTTATCATGAGTAAGATCATCTCTTTTATTAGTAATATTTGTTGAAATAATATTACAATAATATTATATGTTCATGAATTTTTTATAAAGAAATTTGACAGGCTTTTTCGCAAGTGTACAAAATCGCAAATAAGTAAAAAAAATGAGTAGATTATCATCTCATAAGGATTGTATATCAAGTACCAAAATTGCGTTACCCTATTATTATTTAAACTACAATGAAGAGAATATATTTGAAAATAAAAGAATTAAAGTAAAACAAAGAGAATGAGATTAAGCAATAAGTTATTGAAAATAAATCAAGATTTAAAAGATACTAGAAAATTTGATTTCACTTAATTCTATCCGGTTTGTTCTATTATTTTGATAATCAATTTACTTATACATAATCCTAAAATTACTAAAAAATTCTCTTGATGTTTTATTAGTTATTTTAACCAAATTCAATTACTCGTCTCTTAATGGCGCAACCAAACATAGATTAAATCATTAATTAAGTTCTTATGATTATTTAGAAATTCACAAATTAAGGCTTTAATTTTATGAAACCTGACACGACTCAAACCATTTAACTCTTGCATCAAGTTATTATCTTCATGAAATTTATAATCCTGTGCATATCAAAAACCCTTCTCTCGATAGTGATTAGTGAAATAAATCAATCCAGGGAAAAAAATCTGACTGAAAATATTAAGATCAATAATAAATTGTACTTGAATAGAGAAAATCAAATCTAATATTATAAACTGGAGTTGAATTTAAGCTACTTCATATCCCTAGTAAAGAGAATTAGTTCGACATTGTAAATAAATCAAACTCAATAATATTTATAAATAATCCCATAAAGAATAACAAACAAAAGAGAGTTTAGAAATAAAAACTAGTCGACGATTGTCTTAAGCAACTTTCTTGAATCTTCACACTAACTTGAGTACTTCAAGTCTTGAAAAGAGAGAAAACTATGTAGAGAACAAGAGAATCAAAGATGAAATATACAATGAATCCCAAAATAGTTAGTCTCTCTCTTTATATAGACTTATTGGAATATATTCAAATTCATTTAGGAAAGTGAATCTTTATTGAAGAAGAAATCTTTTGGAGATAGAAAACTATTTAGGCTTCGTATTTCTTCCTAGTTAGGACTCTCTCAGTGTCTATATAGAATTTAAACTTGATTAGGCACGTCTTATAAGATTCTCATGCATATTCATGTAGGCAGCATGGGCTAAAGATAAAATTTTTTACCCAAGTTGAATTTTACAAATTAGCATGGCGTGCTAATTAGCACACTTTGGGTGTTCTCGAGTCTGACTCTCATTTGATTTTGCCTTGAAAACAGCACGGGTGTGCTAGGTAGCACACCCTAGCCATGTCTTTTGTTGAAAGTCTTAGGAAAATCCTCTTTTTGCATTTTTTTTTTAGCTGGTTTCCTATAAAAATTCTGCAAAATACCTAAAGGTCAAGTGAAGTATGATTCAAGGAAGCCTTGTTGAAAAATATAAGTAAAACTAAATAAAATCTAATTAAAATAATTAAAAATCCTAATAAAAATTATGTTAAAAATACTAAAAATTCTAATAAAAACTATATTCAAAATACCAAGAAAATAACACCTATCAAAATTTCCCAAATTTAAATCACTGCTTGTCCTCAAGCAATAAAATTAAAACTAAAATAAAAATAAAAACTAAACAAACTAACAAAACTATCCTAATGTGGTTAGAACAATTATTCACAATCTCACAAATACCAAGAATCATTACCATGAGAATAAATGAAGTGTTTCCTATACTAATTATTTTCTTGCAAAAATTCAATTCTCAACAAAGCACATTCTTTAATTTAAACATAACTTAATAAGATCTTCCACACCAATAATTGTCCAAATTATGATACATAGAATATAAATTTTCATAAAAATTATTATGCTTTAAATAAGATGTTTAACAATATAAATTTAATATTTCCACAACCAAAATTAGTCATCTCTTCTCCACAATCTAAATGCTACACAATTAAAAAGATCAAAAGGTCTTTTAATAAAGTTATAATGGGGTTTTAGGGGTATAATTTAGCTAAACAAAGAAAGAGGATAAAAGGTAAACAAAAAAAAAAAAAAAATACAAAGAATGCAAAATATCAAGATTTTTGACATTACATCTAAATATTTTTTTTCAATAAGGAGACATTTCTTTGAAGTACTTCACTAGCAGAACATTAGAGATATTTGGGCAAAGATTCTTCTTCTTAATATCAATACTTTGATAATAACTTCCTTGCTATAATTCCCCAAACTTGAATTTTGATTATTTTTTATTTCATAGGGTGATCTTTTTTTTTTTAATTGCTAGCGTTGATGAATTAACTCTCCTTTTTATCCTATTTTTTTTATATATTTTAATATAGCTAAATCTCACAATTATTGTACTTAGGGTCAGGGATTGAACTTGGTTTAATGACTAGGTTAAATAAATGGTACAATAAAAAAAATTTGGATATAGGCTTCAAATTGATTATAAATGTCATAATTTAATTTAAATTAACCTGGGCTAAATATGAAGTTTAACAAAAAATATCTAAATCATATGTTCCTAAATGTAAGCATTTAAAATTTTACTTCAAAAGAATTATAATTTGTTCTAGGAATGCTAATGTTCAATAAATTTTGATTAAAACATGCTTATATCATAGAAATACAAAAATTGATGTTTATGATCTTAAAAATAAATTGTTAAATCAAAAAATCATGTTAAGATAAAAATTAAAATTTAAGCTTAAAAATAAACTAGACTAGAAAAACAACTAAATTTATCAGAAGTTAATAAATTATGATAATTTTCAAGCTTGCTCACAATTATTCCAACCATATTAAACTAATAAAAACAAACAAAAAATAAAAAAATAAAATTTTAACTGAAATTTTTCTTCCCCCAATTTAATCTAGCACATTGTCCCAATATGTGCCAAAAATAATACCAATTCTCCAAATTTATCATATATTACCGATACAATGTGCAAAAAAAAAAAAAAATTAGAGTTGAGAATACCTTACCACTATTGTATTGAAAAATACAATAAAATTTCAAGGAAGCAAAGAACATGGTTACAAATGCTAAATTCTGAAAGTGGAAAAAGACTACAATATAATAAAAAAATAAAAATAAAAATAAAAGGTATAACAAAAGACATAATAAAATTTTCCTTTATTTTATGTTATTTTTTTAAAAAAAATACAAAAAAATTAAATGGGAAAGATCCATAAGGAGAAAAAAAAATTAACAATCGAATAAAGTAAAAAAAACTAAGAAAAGAAAAATAAATTAAAAAAATGAAATAAACAAAGCAAAAGAAAACATTTAGCACACGATTGAAACTTCACATAAAAAGACAAAAAAAAGAAAAAAGAAAAGCAAAAACCACACTGTCTTAACAAACTTGCTAACACGTTTTCATAGGAAGAACGCAGCAAAATTGTGCCAAGACATGGTCTAGCCGTGTAGTTCTCTGACCTTAAGCGTCGAAAATTTGTAAAAAGTTCAAGAATGTGGCACGACCGTTGCTTTAAGACACAGCTTGACTGTGTACGATACTGAATATTGTCCAGATGCCTTCATTTCGACACGGCTGTGTCATGGGATACAAGCAGCCCGTCTATCCTGTAAAGCCAAAATTTGTTTTTTCGAACCTACAAAATTGATTAAGTTTGAGTGTTAAAAAGCTAATTAATAAAAAAAATTCTAAGTTAATATTATAGAATAAAAAATAAATAAAATAAATTTAAAAACTAAAAAGTTAAAAAAATATGGGTTGCCTCCCATTAGTGTTTGTTTAGAGTTTTTAAATTCAAGTTTTGAAACCGTTCATCAAATAACAACTTTCGCCCATAATATATATCATGTAACATCACATATGGGCTTTGGTTGAAAATGCTTTCAGTATTGACTAGATTAGAAAAATTTATGCTCGTATTGTCAATAACATCTCGCTTCAAATGATGAACTTGAGGAAAGAACCCTATTAAATCGTGGAGAATACAATTTATTTGTGGTACCATGGAAAGAAAGGATCTTCCAGTGATGTATGTATAAAGACCATTTATGAACTCAAATCAATAGTCTCAATGATCTCCTCATCTACCAGTATTGCTTTCTGCTTGTTTTCATTTAAAATCTCTCCCAGTGCTCCTTCCAATTGTATTTCACTCACTTCATTTTCATTAATAGTCATATCTGAAAATAAGAAAATGAGATTTAATCCATCTTCACAAGAGTTGCATTTTTCTTATGTAGGCTTTAATTCTTTCAAAGGTGCACTTTCCCTTGAAGTTTCCTTATAATCTAACTTGCACTCCTCATCTTGATATCTATTAGCCACTGGATTTGCAAATTGCTCCCGTTATACTTTCAAATTCTTCATTGTCTCTTGTTGGATATTAAAACTCATATGAGTTTCATTCATATATTCCATGTGACATTTATTGAGGGCATCAATTAAATCATCTAAATTTTTCTACTTCTTTTCTTCATACTCAAAATTTGATGGGTATTGGTGATTCCAACCTTGCAAAGAAGAATCCCAATGTCCATGGTAGTCAAAATCTGTCATATCATTTACATCCTCATAGTTACTTTCTGGAAGATGAATACCGATTGCCAAAAATCACTATTTATCCAACTTTTTATTTCTTCATATAATCCAAAGTAGAATATGCAAGTAAGATATTTATTTGTAAAATTATGATAAGAAATCTCAACCATAAATCATTAAATCTTGCCCATGTGGCATACAATGGCTTTGAATGTTGTTCACCAAAACTTGCCACTACTTGTGGATGAAACTTCTTAAAATAATTCACAAGAAAATAATAGAAGTAACAATTAATAAAATAAAGAAAAACTACAAATTATATAAACAAATATTGCAATTAACAAACAAAAAATTAAAATAAAAAATATCTAAATTAATAATAGGTTAATTGGTATTGATATGGTAACGTCAACCCCCGACAACAGCGCCAAAAACTTGACAAGCTTTTTTGCAAGTGTACGAAATCGCAAACAAATAATAAAAAATTAGTAAAGTATTATACTACAAGAATTATATATCAAGTAACAAAATTGTGTTAACCTATTGTTATTTAAACGACAATAAAGAAAGTGTATTTGACAATAAAAGAATTAAAATAAAACAAAGAGAATGAGATCAAGCAATGTTGTTGGAAAAAAATCAAGGTTTAAAAGATACGAAGAATATTGATTTTACTTAATTTTATCCAATTTATCCTATTATTTTGGTAATCAATTTTAATTATTCAAAAAAGAGAAATAACTTAAAATCGCTAATAAGCTCTCTCGATGTTTTATTAACTATTTTAACCCAATTCAATAACCCATCTCTCAATTTGCAATAAAACAGAGATTAAATCATTAAGTTCTTGTGGTTATTCAGGAATTCACAAATTAAAACTTTTAATTTTATGCAAACATCTCACGAGTCAAACCATCTAGCTCTCAGTACCAAGTTATTATTTTCATGAAATTTATTACATTTTCCACATCAAAAACCTTTCTCTCAATAGTGATTAATGAAATTAATCAATCAAGAGAAAGAACTCTGCCTCGAAGCATCAAGATCGCTAATAAACTTTACTTGAATAAAAAATATCAACTCTAATATTATAAACTGAAGTTGAATCTACATTATATCTCTAGCAAAGAGATTTAATTCGACAGAGTAAATCAATCAAGAGGAGCTATGTGTTAGAGGAAAAGAGCAATTGTCTCCCTCCTATCTAAAAACAAACAAATAAATAAAAATTTGAGTAGAATAAGTGGAGAAGACGAAATCAAAATGAGGGTAGTGATAATTTTCGATTAGGAGTTCTAATTGTAGAATAAGTAGAGAAGACGAAAAGAGCAATTTTGTCCAACCAAAAAACAACTTCAGCTCTAGAAATATCCGTTACCCGTTCTTAAAATGATAAAAAAAGAAAAAATTCCAAAAGGATCCAAATGCCATCAATACATAGTCTAAATTCAAAACGTTTCATTTTTATTTTTTCGTTTTAAACTAAAAGGAAAAGAATTCTTTCCCTTATCAAACCATATTAAAAGGAAAATCGGACATAAACGTTGTGGAGTTGAACAATATAATTTGCTAGGTTGACCATGCTCGAGTTTTAATTGATTCTATTCATTTCAGCCATCTTCGATTTAAATTGATCAGCATTGATTGATGAAATTATTTATTAGTTAGTTTTAATTTTTTTAAAAAAAAATAAAGTTTATGCTACAAATTCGGGGAAAAAAAAATCAATAAATATACAAAAAAAAAAAAAAAGTAATCAATCTTCTTACTGTTCGACTTTTTACTTAATATACAAATCCATAAATAGTAAATTTATTCATTGAGAAAATATAAAATGTTTGTCTGCGCCTGTTATATTGATCTCATAAACCAAGCTAATCACAAAAAAATTTGAGAGAGCACTTGCTATCTATCATTTGAGAGAAGAGAATCAAGTGGCTATCCTAGCTTAAATATTAATTTGGAAATATTAATTTTCCCAGAATGAGCTACAAGGACAACACTAATTCAAAGTCATATAGCTAGTGATTTTTCAAGCATTTACGAGTGAATTTTTTTTCATAAAGAAAGAAAAAGGTTTCACTACTGCTATAGAACAATCTACGCTCTTATATATTGTAATCTAACAATAATCCATCTATACTCAAGGACACAAAACCGAACAAACCCAAACGAAATGAAAAAAATTTAAACGAAACAAACTCACAAAACCCAAATAAAGTAAATGGTTTTTGGTTGCCTAGTATCAATCTAAGAAAGGTTTTCAAAACATCGTATTCTTGGCTAATCTCCTCACTTAGTATCTGGTATGGCTTCAGTTACCTTCTCTACCTTTATAGAAGCAGCATCAACAGCCAAAGATGGAGTTGGTTCAACTGGGATTTCAGATGTTTTCATGTTTTTGAACTATTGGGATTTCAGTCACTAACGGTTCTTGTTTTGCTGGCTCCACATGTTTTTCAGTCTCTTGTTTCTCTGGCTCTGAAATTTTTTCAGTTGATAAAGGTTCTTGTTTTAAGGATTCCTTCGGTTTTTCAGTCTCTGATATTGTTTCACCAATGCGTTCTTGCTTCACTGGCTCCGCAGATTCTTGGGTTGATGATGGTTCAAGCACTGTAACTGACTCTCCAGGAGTTGAGATCACTGGAACTACTGTTTCTTTATGTTTTTCAGTCTCTGGCTCTGTAGAAGTCGAGCTCACTGATAGTCCTTGAACCATTGGTTCTTTATGTTTTTCAGCCTCCGATGATGATTCAAATTTCACTTGCTCTGTAGTAGTTGATGTCACTGATAGTTCTTGAACTATTGGTTCTTTAGGTTTTTCAGTCTCCGATATTGATTCAAGAACCATCAGTTGCTCTGCAGGGGTTGAGGACACTGATTGTTCTTGAACTATTGGTTCTTTAGGTTTTTCAGTCTCTGATAATGAAACAAGAAGTGTCACTGGCTCTGTAGGAGTTGAGGTCAATGATTGTTCTTGAACAATTAGTTCTTTAGGTTTTTGGGTCTCTGATGATGCTTTAGGTATCGGTGATCCTTCTGGTGCCTTCTCACCCTCTGATGACTTCTTTCCTTCTTCATTCTGGAAAAGTCACCAATTTAACCATGAAAAAACTGAGATGGATCTAAGAGCTGCATAATGCATATATTATTCGTTTCAAATAGTAGCACTCATCTATATATCTGCATAACAAATCAATCAGGCAATCAGGCAATTCCATACCAGATATTTTTGAGTAACAAAACAGGAAAATTCTTGTCTATAATAAAGTACATTGTACATGTATGTATTACCAAGTCTTACTATGCTCAAACTATATTTACTTGGAAATGGAGTACATCTCATTACATGGTGAGATTATACAGTCACATGATACATATGATGATATGAAAATAGTGCATCTTATGCATGGGATAAATGATGGATAAGCATCAAATGTAAATAACTCACTTTGTACACATCATGCACCCATGCATTTACCAGTCGTAACTCTATCGCCTAAAGAACTATCTCCTCATCTTGAATTACCTTTTTTCAGTCTTCAAACCAAGAAGCAGAAACCGTCATCTAAAGACTATAGGCAGCCACAAATTATATATATGTAAATATATGAAGTTAAGATTTATGTTACAAAATTCAACAGTTAAAAGAAATAATTAGATAATCCAAAGGTCCCAAACAAGCTGTACAGATGGGGCCTTCATAGATGTTTATGGCATTCAACCAAATCATCAATGCTAGGACACATCCAACTTATAAGTTTACCTACTGTTGCTTTCACATTTACTTACTCAGTCGACATTTAACCCTCATACTAATTGTCCTACATAAAATCTACACAAGCAAATTCATGAAAAAGCTAAATAATAGACCTATTATGACCAATATGTCTCTCATGATTTAACTTCACTTTATTTTTCAACTAAAACAATATGAATTATTTCGATTGTATGTATGACATCTCACCCCATAAAGCAGACTCAATAACAATCCAAATCAAGAACATCATGAATTAAAATTTTTTAAAAAATTCTTTGATTTAATTTCAACTCCTCTTCAAAATGGTTGCAATACTAAGGCAAAGATATAGAAATTTTTTCCTTTCTTACTGAATTTTTTAATTTAAATAATATTTTTAATTATACAGATGTATGAAAGTTAACTTTTTAGTTTGGAAATTCTTCTTGGCCAAGTATTAGGCAAAAACAATGCCACTTATATAGTTTTAAGTTTTAACCACTATTTAATAATTAGACCGGTAGACAAAACCTTCTGCAGAGAGAACAAAAACAAAGAGAAACAAACAACAAGTGGGCCATAAAGCTAAGACCAATTTCCTTGTCAAGAAATGTAAAGGCATAAAAGTAAACAAAGAAAGAAAATAAAAAACAAGGAGGAATATCCAATTATCAATGTCTAAATACCTAGCAAGCTTATAATGATTCTCGCTGTATAGGACCTTTACCCATTAATAAATAAATAATAGAACAACCAAAAAATCTCAAGGCAAATACCGACATGAAAATAGACAAGCACAAGGACATAGGCCAGCTTATACATTGTTAGAACATTAAATTATATGCAACAAAAGATTCAGTCTTTTAAGATTGAGAAAAAAAAAATCAGTTATATACTAAAAAGAAGAATAAAAAGTATTAATGAACAGTAGTCATTTAAAGTAAGTTGGAGTTCTGCGGATGACTTCTGCAAGGTCGAAATATCAAATCATAGAGAAAATCCTTAAAAAGAGAGGGATAACCTCGAAATTCGAAGATTAGTTTCATATCTAAAAAAGTGCAGGCATACATGTGGTTGATAAAAAATTATTTGCAATTAATTAAGTTTCATTACGATTCACAAAAAGTAGTCTAAGTATATCTTCTCTTCTACTGATAAGATACTTCATTTTGCTCCAAATGTTATTATCAAGTTAGTTGAGTGTATACATTCCTTATATGACAACGTGAGATACAAACTTGATGAGTATTAATGAATTGCAGTGGCAGTTCAACAAGTTCTGAATTCTATCATATAGCATTCACAAACTTATGATTAAAAAAAAAAAGGGGGGGGGGGGAGGGGGGAAAGGAGGTCAAAAAGGTAATAGGACTTGAATATTCTTTGGATTCTAATATATTGAAAAGTACAGTTTCAATAATGCAGCTTAAATGAAAAAATATTCTTTTAAGTTTTTTTTCTTTTCATATATATATATTTTCACTCGACCAGATTCTTAAGAAATTAACCATAATAAATTAACAATGGAGCTTAAATGAAAATCATATAATTTGAATCACAGCAAAGGACAGGAATATTGAAAAGTACAATTTTAACGACATCTATAGGACTAATTCAAGCTTTACTGAGAAAATGAAAATCTAATCTGCATTTCAAAATATAAAATCAGATCCAAGCTCCAGTAAACTCTGATTGCTAATCAAGTATTATAGAAAGAAAACACAATTATAATTGTAATTAAGATCATCTAATTAATTAATTAATTAATTACCTCCTTGAACAAGTGACTCAGAGATCGCCGTTTACTACTTTGATCATCAACCCTGTCATCATCATCAACAACAATCTCATTGACCTTATCATTGTCACCTTCAATTTCAATAACCTTTTTTTCTTTTTCTTGTTCTGCAACTACAGGCAGATCACTGCGAAGCGCTGTCTCTAGCGCCTTCTGATCATTACTGGGCTCATGCGCCAGCGCCGGCTCCGGAGCTTGAGCATCGTCCTTTAACACCTTAGGCTTGGTCGCACAAGCTCCCATGTGGTCTGAAAATTCTCTAGAAATTTTTGTTTTAATTAGAACGTTAAACAGGGAAAAAAAAGGGAAAATGAGGCAAACGAAGAGAGAATTTAGGGAATATATAATAGGGAAGAAGAAGAAGGGTTTAATGGTTCCGACATTCGTTCCGTGGTGGAGGAAAGAAAAATAGTTCAAATATATATATATATATAGAAGGAATAGGGACAGACAGACCGACAACAGAAACAGCTTTGAAAGTGTTTTTATATTATGCTTTGGAAATATGGTTTTTTTTAATTATTTTTTCTTTTTGTTTTTGAAAATGCTAATTATTATTAATTAATTAACGGATGTTTCTTTAAAAAAATAATAGTTGTGAATTATAGAAACAGGTGTCACAGGCTGTTATAACAGAGAGGAGGCAGAAAGCTGAGACTGAGAAGGGGAAGTCCGACATTAGTGGCTTCCTTGCAAGGAAAAGGGTAATGGACGTTTTTTTTATTTTTTTTTCCGTTACAATAGTTTTCATCAGAATTATTTAAAAAGTAATAAAGGAATACCCAATTCATTCCAAACATGTGTTATTTCTAAATTCAATTGTTCCAAATTTAAATATGGGTTCATTAAATTCATTTTTTTTTTCTCTCTACCTATTGTGCTTTTCTTTTTTTGTACAATGAGTAGGTTCAATCCTTCTTGAGGAGTAGAGTGTAAATATTGAGGTTCAAATCTATAATTTTACCTTTATAGAGATTCAGATTGATTAATAACTTGTTGGTATCTATTATATTTTTTGAAAATCAAATTTTTATTTTTATTTTATCAATGCCGCTTATCATCGGTCTAAAATTTAAAAGCATCTCCAATGTTAATATGGATTATCGTTGATGTGTTAAGTGGAATAAAATGTGTTAACAGTGATGTGGTTGAATATTGATTCATAGATATTGAATTTTAAAAATCTCTTTTTAATGCACTAGTTTTGAATTTTCTTTCATATTCTTTTTCTTTCCTTTTTCTGAACTTACAATTCAACACGTAACCAATCACTAAAGAGCAATAAATACTCACATTATCGTCTAGGAGACCTTTTCGAAATAAAAGGTGTAATAGACAATATTTATTTATTTTTTTTGACACTTCATTTTGAAATTCTAAATACACACTACAAAAATTTCGATTATTACTGACGAATTTTTTCGTTGCTAAAATATAAAAATCCGTCAGTAATTAGGTTTACCGATGAAATACCGACGGAAAATATTCGTCGGTAAAACCCTTGTCGGTAAAATATTACCGACCAAATATTTATTTTGTTGGTAATTACTAACGGAAATTCCATCGGTAAATTTATGAATTCCATCGATAATCTAGTGGTAGGATATATTTATAATTTGGTGGATATTCCGTCGGCAATTTTCGTTGGTAAATGGTCGCTCATCCGTCGGTATTTTTAAAAATATTTTGAAAATAAAAAATTTAAATTATATTATTTTTTTAATTTTTTAATGTTTAGTAATTATTAATCAAATCAATTAAATTAATTACGTCTTATTATTTACACAACTAAATTTGATTAATGACTAAGCTAGTTAAAGAAAATTAATTATAAACACAAAAATAAAGAGAAAAATATGAAGAAAAAAAGAAAAAAAACAATAGAGAAGAGGAGAAGAAAAAGGGACATGAAGAAAAAAGAAGATGAAATAGAAGTAAAAAAATAAAAATAGAGGAGAAGAAGAAAAATGAACATAAAGGAAAAAGAAAAGAAGGTGAAGGAGAAGAAAGAAAACAAGAATAAGGGAAAATTAGAACTAAAAAAGAAGAAGAGGAAAAAAAAATAAAAGAGTGGAGGGAAAGAAGAAGGGAAGAAAAAATAAGAACACGAAGGAGAAGAAGAAAAAAACAAAAAGAGTAAGAAAAAGGAAAAAAAAAGAGAAGTGAACATCAAGAATAAGATGAAGAAAGGAAGAAAAACAAAGAAGAAGAAGAAGAAGAAGAAGAAGAAGAAGAAAAAGGAAAAAGAAGAAGTAGAAATAAAATGATAGGAAAAAATGAAGGAGGGAGAAAAAGATATGCTTTTATATTGTAAATTCAGAAATTACTGATGGAAATTTCGCCACTAAATTAAAAATTTCTGTCGGTAATTTATTTATTTTGTCGTCTATTTATGGCGCCAAAAAATTTAAAATTTAGCCACGAAATTTTCATCACTGAATTTTTCAAATGTACATAAACATTTGAGAGCATTTTTTCAAAAGTCTTTCCATTTTTTTGATTTGACAATTAAATAAAAGTAATTCACATTTACATCGGAGATGGTCTAATAAATTCTAAAGATGAAATTATTCACTTATCGGGATTTTTTTAAAATTTAAAATCTCATTGTTGTTTTGGCCTGAATATCTCGTTCTTGTTTATGTTTGTTTTTGGGTGTTTACAGCTAAGTGAGTGAAGGTCCTACTTCCAGGTTGGCCTAATGACATCCCTCATGTCTTTCTTATGTATAAAAAACCTAAATTTAGAAAGTAGCTGGCCAAAGAGTCAGTGGGGGTCGACTATATTCGTTTGAGAAATCAAAGAGTATTTCTCATAATCCAATGCGTCGTGTATACAACTACCTAGTCTTCTAACAATATGATTTTTGTTTATTAGGCTTTTTTTTTTTTAATTTTGGTAAAAACAAAAAAGATCCATAGACAATAATTAATTATTTTTAAAAGAAAAATTGCATTTTCAATAATGAATGAGAATACGAAGTTCATTTTTTTTTACCAATTGTAAGAAAAAACTATGGAGATATTAAATTTTTCCATTTTATTTATTAATTCTTGATAGATATTAATTAATCAAATTTTTAAATTTTTTTTACATTAACAACTTTTTTTATGACCATGCCTAATTCACAAGAAATAAATCTTTTATTTATACTATAAATAAAAAAGATTTATAGTATAAAACATGAAAATTTATGTTTTATTTATACTATTTGGAAATAATCCATGGATAGTATGTTTTGTTTATACTATCCAATGCATCGCCTCTAGCTCAAAAAATTTATTTTATATATTTGAGCAAATGGTTAATATATAATGTGGCTTGGTGAAAAATTTGATAATTGTTGATCCTTGTGACCAATGCTCAAATTTTGGTAAAAGCATAATTTTTATTTTTGTTTTCTTTTTAATATTTTCATTAATTTTTTAAAAATTTATGATGACTAGAACATAAAACTAAATACTAAAAAAATAATTATTCTATAATTTAAAATTAGTTATTTACTTATTTGTTTATTCAATCAAATAATAAAAAAATAAATTTTAAAAATTTTATTTTAATATTATAGTTTATACAAATATCAAAATTAAAATAAAATATTTTAAAATACGATGATTAATAAACTTATGTCTAGATAGTTTTCATTTGTTGTTGCTATATGAATAAAAATTGACACATTATCTATTATTTAAATCGGTCAAAATCTATTCTTAACATTTAAATTTCTTTAGTTTGTTATTATTATTTGGATTAATTATATATTAATCGAACTTTTTATTATTCATTAGTAATATTTACTCCCTCTGTTATCTTTATTTGGAAAAAATTTCTATTTATAATGTTTTTTTATATAAAAAAATTTATTTAAAATAGAGACTTTTGGATAAAATGCAATTGTTCAAAGTCTAAAATACCCTCATTTGATTTGAGTCCCTATGTTAATTGCACACGGTTAGCAAGAGAAAGTGACGAACAAAAAAAGACTGGACATTTAATGCCCTTGTGTTTCTAAAATAAAAGTGAATGGTTATTTTATCATAAAATTGTAAACTACTGAGAGTCAATAAATGTGCTCATATTAAACATATATTGGACATATATCTATTTCACCTACAGAAGTCTAAGTTATTTAAATGTGCTCAATTTACAAATGTGTGATCATTTTATTATCTTTGTTTATCAGCTTTATGTTTTTATTACATACGTAGCATGTATTTGTACGGTTATGCACTATTTTTTCTTTCCTCTCTTCAAATTATTCCCTTATTTTCGAAAACTCTATGAATGTAATTACATGTTCTAAGTATGATTAAAATTTATATATAGTCATATTGTAGAAGTTGAGGAGATTGTTGGTTAATAAAAAATTTGAACTCCAAATTTTTATTAAATTTAAGAGCATATTATTGAAAACACTCAACACTTAATATAAATGCGAGAAAATTAAATTTTCAAATTGTAAAAATCAAATTTGAAAATTTTGAATTCTAAAAATAATTAAAGCATTTCCTTAAATATTCCCTCCATTTCAGACATTAATTGTTAATTGTCAAATAAATGTACCTTCGACTCTCTATTTGTGAATTGGCTCAATCAAAACTAAAAAAGCAATTAATGCAAACTAGAGGCATATCTATATCTATAATTGTTAACCATCAAAATTAAATAGTGAGAGTGTTTAGAAATTCATTCTTCTTTGGAGTAAATTTTGGGTATATATATTGGAGTTAACATAAACTCTACTAGAATAAGAATTATAGAAATTCTGTATTATTTATTAGTTAGAATTTATTTAGGAGTCTAGTATTATTATTTAATATATTTTATTATTATATGTTAACAATAATATATAATATATATAAAAATACGAATGGGGAATAATTTAGTCTTAATAGCTAAATTTGGACCATATTGTATTTATTTTTCTATTCTAATTATTATTATTATAATTTTAATCTAATTCTATTCTAATTAAAAATTTATTTTTTAATATGATTTTAATTAAGAATTTGTTCTATCATACCATTATATATAGATGTTTAGTTTTGATTATTTTTCGCTATCAATAATTTATTACTTTTGCTATTTTGAATTGAAATTATTAAATTTGCGATCATATTTTCTTCTTGTAGTAAGTATTAACTCTCTCTCTATTTATAAATTAATAGAATAGTTGTTATTTATCTATAATATATATATATATATATATATGAAGGGGAAACATTTGGTCCCTAAAACGTCCATACGTATTCTAATTGATAAAAAATATTATTAAGGACAATTTAGTCTTAATAGCTAAGTTGGGACCACATTATATTTATTTTTCTATTTTAATTATTATTATTATAATTTTAATCTAATCCTATTATAATTAGAAATTTATTCTTTAATAGGATTCTAATTAGGAATTTGTTCTATCATACCATCGTATATAGATGTTTAGTTTTGATTATTTTTCGCTATCAATAATTTATTGTTTTTGCTATTTTGAATTGAAATTATTAAATTTGCGATCATATTTTCTTCTTGTAGTAAGTATTAACTCTCTCTCTATTTATAAATTAATAAAATAGTTGTTATTTATATTTATTATAATTTAGCATCCTTATATCTCTTTATTTCTTTTTAAAGTTATAAATTAGAAAGTACACACAAAATATTTTTTTTCTCGCCTTATGAGATCAAGATGGACTTAAGCCCTCCTATCTACTGACTCGAACTCTAAGAGACATTTGGATTTCTTGACGCTTTGCATTATGATACAATAAATCATAAACAAAATAATTATATCAGCGGTCATGCACAAGAATCACAGAATACCTAATCCAGTCACATAATACTTAATCA
This sequence comes from Jatropha podagrica, assembly GCA_947857235.1. Classification (NCBI taxonomy): domain Eukaryota; kingdom Viridiplantae; phylum Streptophyta; class Magnoliopsida; order Malpighiales; family Euphorbiaceae; genus Jatropha; species Jatropha podagrica. Next base: position 43,293 of record CANUEP010137584.1, on the reverse strand, counting down.
TTCAATCAAATAATCTCGATATTGCCTCTAACTGAAGTTGGAGAAATTAGAACTTACTGTGAAATTGAATTTAGTAATCCTTATTATTATATTTTTCGTATTATTATTTTTACAACATATGATTAAATATCCTTTTTAACTATTATTACGATATTACACTTATGGTGATATTGAAGATATTCAAATTGTTAACAAGTAATAATGATATTTATTTTAAATATTTTATATAATATTAGTGATTAGTTGTTGTAATATTTTTAATTAGATATATAATATTTATGAATAATTTTGCAATGTCTTTTAATTTATTTTATAGGTATAATGTCAATTTCAGTATAATTGATACATATAATAAACCTGTGAAATAAAAAAAAAAATTATATAACGAGTATAAATAACGGGTATCTACATGCAACGGATGTTCTAAAAAACTAGTAATATTAATTTTACATATCTCAAATTATATATAAATAAAAATTTAAGGTCAAACGAGCGTTTTATCCAATAACCATAAGAAAGAGTCGTGGCTGCAGAATTCACGTTAATGGACTTACCGGCCCACTTAAATTTACAGGTCCAATTGAAATGAAGGGTGTTGCATGATTAGACTTTGCGGCCTCTCCACTCTTCTTCGTTTAGCAAACATGTCTACTTGATAAATTGGACATGTCATTCCCAAAAATAGAAGTATTCAATTTAGTCGTTTGAAACCAAAATACTATACAAACAGTCCTAACGACCTGTCGTTCAATTTGTTTTCAAGAGACCAGATGTTTAAAAAAGATGGCCCAAGGGTTATCTTTAATGCATCTTCTAGTGCTGGGTTTGTTACTTTGGGTCTTACACTGTCGATAGAGTCCATACTTCATGAAAAAAAAAAAAAAAAAAAAAACTTTTAACTATTTTGTAGTTTTTAATTTTAATCTTAATAAATTTAAGATGGTGTTATTTTCAGAGTATAAATTGTTCTTAACAGAGTAAAACTTATTAATGGACAAAATTGTCCTTTAAATAATAACGATGCTCTACTGCTCTCATCTCCATTATCTTCTTTTTCTTCGCCTTATAAAATTAAACAATCATTTTTTTTTATTCATCAAATTTCGAGAAAAGTGATGTAATAATATATTTGGAGAAAAGTAGGGATTGAGTAAGTATAGGGATGTAATGATAATTTTTTCAAACATTTATTGGAGTTGTTATCTTCATAACACAATTAAAAATGATTCATTAATGAAATCTTAAATTTTATTTTCACCATATACATCACAGTGTATTGCTCTCGCTTGAAAGGAAACGCGTCCTATGCTTGAAACAACTAAAACTTTTATTTCATCAAAAGCCTCTTTACAGATTTTGGAGCTTTGCTTGTCAACTTTGTGTTATTCTATATCATCCAAACTATACTTATCAAGAGATATAATATTTTATGAAAATGATTTTCTTTTTGAAAATATATTTTCCAATCATAAATTCAATTTTAAAATTTTAAATTTGAATAATTATTAAATAAAAACACATGTGATAATTCAAAGAAAGAAACATGGAATAACAAGACCTGTCTACATAAAAACACTTGTCTCCTACTTTGATTCAAATTGGGTAGGAGATCCTGCTTATCGCACTTCCATAATACTGTATGTTGTTTATTTAGGTCTCTCTCTCATCTTTTGGTCTTTCAAGAAACAATACTCTATTGCTCGTTCTTCTTCTAAACCAGAATATCGAGCTGTTGTAATAGTTTTTGCTGAAACAAATTGGATTACCAATCTGTTGCATGAACTTCACTACAAATTTTGTGCCACTCTTAAAATTTATGAAAACCCTGTGTTTTACTGCCGCATGAGGCACATTGCGATTGATTTTCATTTCGTTTGGGAAACAACTGCAGAAGAAACTTATTGAAGTGAAGCATATTCCTGTAGCAGACCAAGTTGTTGATGCGTTGACCAAGTCTCTTCTAATCGCTGCGTTCACCTCTCTCTTTTTCAAGTTAGCATTAGTTCCATTCCTTGCCGACTTGCGGTGGCATAACAACACTTACCCTAAGTCTATCTTTTGTGGTTTAGGATTTCTCTATCTCTTCAGGGATCTTTTGTTAGTTGCTATCATTTTAAATTTATTTTGTTATCTTTCAATTTTGTGTTTGAAACTTTTATGTAAAGTAATTGAGTTTTATTCTTTAAATACTCATCTCTTTCTATTGAGTTTTATAATATTAATATCAAAAAAGTAATCCAAATAATAAAAAAATTTATTGCAATTCATTAGATACTTAATCTACGAGATAAACTATTATATATACAATTTAATAATATTTAATATGCAAATAATATGTTCTTTTATATATATATATATAAGGACAATATTGGTAGTAGAAAATTGAACATAAAAATAATATTTCTCTTTAATTTTCTTTTCTATTTTGAAAACATTGAAATATATTTTATTAATAGAATTTCGTTAAAATATCAACTTACTATTTATTTATTTAATCAATAAGATTTTGATTTAATTAATTAAATTAAATTAAATTAAAACTTATATTAAAAACTACTAAAATGATTATCTTTATTTTTTAATCAATAAAATTAAAATTTTTAAAAATATTTTTGTAAAATCTATAAATTTAAAAGGTGTATTTGCTGACCTCTAGCCCTATTCCAACTTTTATACATTGGAGATATAAATTATAGATAAAAAAGTAAAAAGACTGAATGGTAATTGGCCTTAAAAAGTTTTGGCACAAAAATTTTAACGTTATTTTCATTGTTTCAAAAGTCTTTATTTAATTACTAATATGAGATTTGGTTAATCTTCTCACTAACATGTGTAGTAGAATATAATGTATGGTTAGAAAAATCTTTTGAACAATAACTTTCTCATTTTCAACTATCCAATAAGTATTTAATTGATATAATTTATAAGTTTGAATATTCAATAGAATAATTTTTCTAATTGAAATATTTAATAAGCATATTTTTATAAATTTAAAGGTTTAATAAATCAATATAAAAGTCGAGGATGCCATAGAATTTTTTATGTAAAATTTAGGGGTAAATCTTATGCATTGGGTTATTCAGTAAGGGAAGGGAGAACTACTTCATATTATTTAACCTAAAATTGGGCTCATCCATAAATTAAAATGGGGCATTTTAACAAATGTCATATATGAGATTTCAATTTTAACAAAATATAAAAAAGAATACTTATTAAGGTAATAACAAGTTCGGTAAAAAAAATTTCAAAAATACTAAAACTGACCTTGTAAGAGAGAAATAGGAAATATAGAAAAATGGAAATATGAAAAACGAAAACATGAAATCTATAAAAGTAAATCTCTATATGGTTTAATGATTGAACCATGTAATGATGATCAGTGACAGCATCTGATGACTGGTGACAACGAGGATAATGACAACGGTGATTATAAATACGAAATATACGGTGTATACAAAATATATATATTATACATGCATATGTAAAATCAATTAAATACAAACGTATATACACATATACATATACAGTATCAGTATTAATCCAAATAGAATTGAGAGTTCTTCCCTGTCTCTTTAGAACATAAATAACATTCATGCGATGACAATTTTCGAGCGAGAATTAAATCGTTGATATGTTATACAAAAATGAAATCGCATAAGAGAAATAGAATCCAAAAAACCAAATAAAATGGTAGAAGATAGAAAGAAAACGTAGAATCACAACCAATACCAATAGAGAAGAAAACAATAAAAACAAAAACGATATATTAAAAAAATATAAATGAAATCGATTTTTCGATGAGGACTCTCATACTAATCCTGGGCATGCATGTGACATCAACTCTCATGCCAGTCTTGTCAATGGAAAGTTCACAAAAAAAGAGAAAGAAAATCACTCTATTAATGGCAACACAAAGATAGTAAACTAAAAAAGAAAACACTGAAAAAAATAAAATATTGAAAAAAGGAAACACTAAAATATTAAAAAGTGTAGCATTCTAATACCAAAAAAGGCACAATAATAAGTATAAAGTAAATCACTAAAAAACCCCGAATTTTATGTCTTATTATAATTGCACATTATTTATAAATTAATCCATTAGCACTCCAAATTATAACTTTTGTAATAATTGGACCCTAAATTGAAATCTGTCTTTCTTAATTGATTAAAATTATATTTTCTGTGAGTCCCATGGTATGCCCTTGAGTTAATATTAACCAGCCAGGTTAATTGTTCAAAACGAATCATTTTGAACTTAACCTAACAACGAAAAATTTGTTATCTTCTCCCAATTTAAATTGTAAACCCGATCTTGGAGTTCTCTCTCTTCCCTTGAATTTGTTGACCCAATTCTTTAATCAATGTCGCTCTCTAGCTCTAGGAATTCAACAACAAACTAGTCAACTATAATATGTGGGTGTAGGCAACGAGCACGTTTGTCGACTTTTTAGAGAAGATCGAATCCTGTAGAGATTTTATGGGTTCCCAAATTGGAAGATAAATTAAAGAAATTAATTACTAATTTTTATGACATACATATATAATGAAGAAGATTGTTTGATGTTTTCATCATTATGGAGTTTTAGGATAATGGAGGTTGTAAATTTTTTATGTGGCACAATGAAGAGTACCCTAGTAGGGTAAACCATGTGATCAATGCAATGTATGGACGTTTAGATGGCATTAAAGAAGAGCTGAAAATGGTAGAGAAACAAAAGAATTCAATGGAAATGCATTTGAAGGAGATGGAGATGAAGCTCTTGAATAAGAAAGAGGGTATGAAGTAATTGAAGATTCAAGTGCAAAAGTTAACATCACATAATAGAAGATTGAAGTTTTTCGTTGTAATTTTGATTTGTGGGGTATGTGTGTCCTGTCTTAGAGATGACTGGCTTTTGTAGATCATGATGAGAGTATGGTAGTGTATTTTGATTGATGAAGTGTGATTTTGTCAAGTCTTTTGTATGTCAACCACAAAAACTATGATATGAAAGTAAATCACTTTGGTTTCTAGTAATTGCCATTGATTAATTTATTGTGTTTGAATATATTTTTATTTTGGTTATACTAATTTTTAATTAAATGTATTTAATAATGGAATAATATGCTATAATCACGATAAATATATTGAACACATATGGTAAAATAAAAAGACTTAATATATTGTCAAAATATTATTTGAATACAAAATATGTATAGATGCCTTTTATCGATAATGACTAAATATTAATAATAATACATCTACTACTTGTGTCAGTATAGACTAAAATTACATATCCCTTGTTGTACCACAAATCCAACTATATACCCAAAAAAAATTGTTATTGTTCAATCAAAAAATTAAGTTGCAGTTTCATTGCAACATCACAAAAACTAAGAAATTTGAGAGCATGTTCAAAAAATTTCATTGGTCAAAATCAAAATGTTGTATGTCTAATTATCATGATCTTGGCTTAATTGGGGAGGAGGCTGACTTGAGTTGACAACATACTCCACATGTTTTTTTGGTGCTTGGACTATAGGTAGAGCATTTTTGGGCTAAGTATTTTCTTTCTTTTTCCTGACTACCCTGCATTTCTTCCTTATTGCATCTGCACTTGGTTGTCTTAACTAACATGTGTCACCTTGTTACATCCAGGCATCTGCAATAATAATCATTTGTAGTTAAAAATAACACAAGATCGCACATGTGCCTCTCAATTTCCAAGAAGTTCAAACACAAAACAAAAAAGTACCCCGCAATAAATGTTTCTAGTCTCTGTCGCAATATGAATACCGAATCCTTTATTGACCTATTGCATTTTCTTTCTCACAGTTGTTGATGATGGGCTTGCTGTACTTATACATTTGGGGTGAAAGTTGAGTTGTCTTTGTTTTTTCTTTGCCATCCAACCTTCCCCTAAAATACAATATCAAACAAGAACAATTAGAAGCAATTAATAAGTACATAAATGAACTGACTATTTTAAATAATTTACAGATTTAAGGTCTCTAAGAGTAAGTGGTTGCTCTATTTTACCCCATTTAAGCCATGTTGGCACGTCATCATGATACATTTTCTTCTCATTCTTTAAGTTCCACTTTGACCCTCCTCAGCAGATTTCATTCTTGCAATTTTGAGTCTTCCTGGTTTCTTCACATAATCAGGTGGCAAGATTGGAGGCTTTTCAACAGCAGACCAAATGTCTTGGCCATTCAAAGGTGTGAATCTGGATGCCTTGAAACAAAAACTAGAATTTTAATTGTCAAAAATCGCTAAGGATTTGCATTCATGTGATCCAATGACAACTTTAGAGCATAATAAATAACCCTAAGATAGACAAATTATAAGCAATAATATAGAAATTCATTGTATAAGGGAATAAAGCCATAACGAGGACTAACTAAATGCTGACAAGAAACAGAAACGAAAAACATCCCAGCCATAACCAGGACTAACTAAATGTTGTACCATCAATCTATAAAAGAGTAGTGAGCAATTTACCTTAAGAACAGTCCACCAATCATAACCTTCGTCAAGTTATTAGCAATTTCTCCATCAGAAACTGTTGCCTAGAAGAAAACATCCCAGCATAAGATATTGTACCACTGAAAATCACATCAAGAAAACATCCTTGACAGAAAAGCATTGGACTGGTTAAAAAATCTGAAGGATCTTATGGCTCGTAAGTGCATCAAATTCGGACAATAGATTCATGAGCTCAACAAAATGAGTACACCAAATGACCTCAACCACCTGTCTATTACCCCTAGTCCGTACTCTCTTTTTTTTTTTTTCTTTTTTTTTTCATATCATTTTCTGTTAATCCAATGTTTTCTTGATGTATAGTCAAGCTATTAAGGCACACATATAACCCTGTCATGAAGTGGAGAAGAGCACGGAGTCTTAATGATCAATATCAGGTAAATGTCTACTATATTTGGCATATACTATAAAATCTGAACAGAAAATCTGGTTGCTGGAAACACTTCAGTGTACCTGGTTCACTTAATGCTGGACAGACAACTTCCGTAATGTGTAACTGAACCTTAAGCCCAAGCGGACTGTTTAGTTTAGCGGACTGTTTAGTTTAGTCCTCTGTACTGTGATCTGACAAAAGTTATGAAGTTAGCACATATGTAGGACTGCTTACCCAGTAAAAAAAATAAACAAGGTCATTGATCATTCTCCATGGTCCAGAATAAAGCATAAAACATTAAGAATTTAATTAAAATGTAATATTTGCATTACATGAGCCTCTCCTGATTTTCCTTCCAAAAAATGTTCTCCACCAAAGAAAACTCGCTTTGCACCATTATCATCTCTATGAGTTGAACCCACTTGAAAATGTGCTAAACTGGCATCGGCAAACATATAAGGATGAGGCAAGAGATCAGTAGATAAAAATTCCCATTCAAGTTTCTGCAAAGAAAAGAATTTAGTATCATTATGTATCTCGTAAAAAAAAAACTCATTTTTTAACCCAAGAAACCAAACATAATTGCAATTGTATGCTTGATTCGCTTTAATGAACAATCTCAAACACAAATGAGAGAATAAATGATTGAATAGAAAAAGAAAAACAACAAACTAGAAGAAAAGGGAAAAAAAAAAAGAAAATATCACAGGTTCAACCGCACAAAACGAAGGAAAACACAGTAAACCCTAAACGAAAATGAAAAAAAAAATTAGAAACTCACCTTACCATTACCGTCAGCTTCAGAGGGAGAACGAAATGAGAACGACAAGGAGAACGACAATAACTCTATGACAGACGAAGGCTTGTGTTGCTGCTAAATGGGAGGTGCTGGGCGCGGTGGTGGAGCGTTTGGTGGCCGCCGGTCCTGCGTAGAGACGAAGAGAGAGAGACAGGAGACGCGAGAGAGAGACTGAGAGTGAGACACGAAGACAGAGAGACTGAGATGGAAAGAACTTTGCTGCATTTACATGAAGAAGGAGAACGCATCAAAGTTTTTGTTAAATTAGGGTTTCAACGCGTAAGAGAAGGGGATGGATTCAAACGGCGCCGTTTCACTCAATTTTTCTTTTAATTGTTTTATTAATTAGAAACGGACTACATATCCGTTTCTAACAATTCCAGCTCCCGAACGGCATCGTTTAAGTCCTTTTTTTAATATTTTATACATTAGCAATGGACCACATATCCGTTGCTAATTTCCGTTTCTAAATTCGTCTCTACCTGTTCCCAACAAATGCGCAGTGGTTTGCCGCCAATTTTAGCAACGAAATATTAAGTTTCTAATTTTCTGTTTCTAATCCGTTCCCAAAGATGGTAAAAAATACAATATCATTTTCTGTTTCTAATCCGTTGCAAATCCGTTTCTAAATGGAAACAGACATATCCATTTTGAAAATTCCATTTCTAAATTGCAATTTTCTTGTAGTGCCTTATCATATGATCTAATAAACTAAGAGTTGTCCCTACCTGTAGTGCTCCCATAAAGTCTCCATTTATAATCAGATTGACACTTGTTGTCTACCTTTTAGCCTCACTTTTCCTTCATCTCACATTGAATCCCTTCGGAAGTACAACATTCTGCACTAATAATTTAAGTTGCTCTTTACGAGCAAATACCATGCCAACACAAAATTCCAACAAGTTATGATCACATCTAGGATCATAAACAATTCTCTCTTTCCTTCTCTTCTTATTGACAATAATATCTCCTTCCTCACTACTATATGTGCTTGAATGTTTTACATCAGAAGCGAACGCTTCTTCTGAGCACACTCCTGATTCTTTGTTTGGAGGCCTCGGTTGCACTACATCTAGCCCTAAACCTTGTCCGTTATTAACCACAATATTTTTCAACATTTTCTTATTTTCATTTACGATTAGGAATTCCTCATCATCCTTGTCAGATAGCGTAACTGAACTGGACACCATTGTCTTCTTCTACATTTTGGAACTCAGCATCATTGCCTTCTATATTGACATTGAAGGATTCATCAACTGTTGCACCATTCTGAACTTCTTCAATAACAACACCTTCCTCTTCTGCTTCTTCATTTTCAGTTGTTTGACAAGGTGCTTCCTCTTCTTCATCTTGCTACACTATTACTGCTTCAACTTCATTGTGTATTGGTATTTCTTCTATATCATCTTCTCTAGAAAAAGCTCATCTCCATCTATTATAAGTCCCCCATTTTTCATTGCCTGCATTAACCATGCAATATCATATATGTCTCAATGTAGAACTTCAACCAATTGAATTCTTTCCCTCTCTTAAACATTATTCTAATGTCTTCATTAACCTTACAAATCTCTAAAGACCTCTAGTTTCCCTTCGATACAAAGTAGCCTATACTTTGAATTTCCCCATATCCATACTCCCTTATAGTATTAGCAATGTCCAATTAAGACATTTCTTTGTGTATACCTATGAGTATCCCACTCTTTCAAAAGCTTTCCTCCAGTATAATTAATGTTCTTCCTATTATTCATTTTACCATCAATCCATATTTCAAGTGGGAACCTATTTCAAAGATGCAATTAATGAAATAAGACATAATGTACTCTAATAGGTAAAACACAAACTCAACACAAGAACATAAATTTCTTACCTACCACCTACTGCTACTGTCATATATAGTAATAAACTACAAGTACTCATAGCCACTAACAGTTGCTAGTTTGTTTACTAGCTAAAAAGCATAAATTCTCTTATTATTTCCTAATATTTAAACAAACAACACATAACTTGTTCATACCTTTTTCTAATATTTAAAATAACACATGCTCTGCTTTTGTAGTTTACTGTTAAAATATTTCCAACATCACATTTTGCACACAATACCCAATCTGACATAACCACAAAAGCTCATACCCACTATCTATTTTTAATCAAATATTCTCGCATCCCGAAACATATTATACACTAAAAAAAACTACAGAGTTACTTTGTAGTGTGGGATTTACCAATCTTTTGTCATCTTTCCTCTTGTTATTTCGCTTTTCTGTGACTTGTGATCTGTGCCAAATGCCACTCGAGCCACCAAAGAGATGAAACGATGAAGAAAATCGACTATAATAGTTGCGATGATTTAGGGGAAATTGAGGTTATTGTTTTTTCTAGTTCAAATCGACAAGCTCTTCATGGTTTAGGGCTCGTCAATTTGCTAATTTCTGTTTAGAGTTCAACTCAATCTATTTGGGATTCAACTTCAAACGCAACATTTTATTTAACTGGAGGTGGTTAAATTTTAACTCTACATCAAATGGTGGGTCCCACAAAATATTATTTTAATCAGTTCTAAAGTATTGATTTCAATTTGGAGTCCAATTATTACAAAAATTGCAATTTTAGGTGCGGCTAATTTAAAAATAAGGTGCAATTATAACAAGACACAAAGTTTAGAGTTTTTTAATGGTTTACTCAATAAGTATATATCATAAATGATAATAATTTAAATTTCAAAATTAAATTGACATTTTTTAAAAATAAATTTCAAAATCAGTCATTTACTACAATATCCTTCAAAAAGAAATACTTATTTGATTTGTATCAATTTGATTCAGAAGCAATGATTCCAGTTTCTATAATAGTTGTGATGATTCGAGGGAAACTAAGATTTGTGATTTTTCTAGTTCAAATCGACAAGAGCTCCATGGTTTAGGGCTCATTAATTTGTTAATTTCTATTTAAGGTTCAACTCAGTCTATTTGGGGTTCAACTTCAAACACAATATTTTATTTAATTGGAGGTGGTTAAATTTTAACTCTACATCAAAGGGTGAGTGCCATAAAATATTATTTTACTCCGTTTGAAGTACAAATTTTAATTTGAGGTTCAATTATTACAAAAATTGCAATTTGGAGTGGATTAATTTAAAAATAGGATGCAATTATAACAAGACGCAAAATTTAGGATGTTTTAATGGTTTACTCAATAACTATATATTATAAATGATAATAATTTAAATTTCAAAATTAAATGGACATTTTTTAAAAATAAATTTCAAAATGAATCATTTACTATAATAAAAGAAGTACTCATTTGATTTGGATCGATTTGATTTAGAAGCAACAATTCCAATTTTTATAATAGTTGAAATGATTTAGAAGAAAATGAGGTCTTTGTTTTTTCTAGTTCAAATCGACAAGAGCTCCATACTTTAGGGCTCGTCAATTTGTTAATTTCTAATTAGAGTTCAACTCGGTCTATTTGGAGTTCACTTCAAAGGCAACATTTTATATAATTGGAGGTGATTAATTTTTAACTCTTTATCAAAATGTAGATTACATAAAATATTATTTTAATCAGTTATAAAGTATAAATTTCAATTTGGGGTCCAATTATTACAAAAATTGCAATTTGAGGTGCGATTAATTTAAAAATAAGGTGCAATTATAATAAGATGTAAAGTTTAGGATTTTTTAATGATTTACTCAATAAGTATATAACGTAAATGATAATAATTTAAATTTTAAAATTAAATGGATATTTTTTGGAAATAAATTTCAAAATCGGTCATTTACTATAATATCCTTAAAAAAGAAGTACTAATTTGATTCAGAAGCAACAATTCCAGTTTCTCACCCCAAGCGAGGTCCAATAGCTAGAGAATGTACAGCCCAAACCATTATTGGGCATAGACCAAAAGACGTATTGGACCTCGCCCACCGCCATGATCCAGAAGCGAATATACGCTGACACTGTCGTCTTCGTGCGTGGGTATTGCCTGCTCAAGGAAATCAACCTTCAATTTCAATTTTGTATCACAAGAGCAACACTTTTCTCTTATTAACTGTAACCAAATCCTAGCTAAAGACAAATATAAAGGAAAGTTTTTGTTTATTATAAATAGTTCGCTTCTTTTATTGGATTATGCAAATACCCAGATGGCGAAACGTTGTTTTATTCAGAAACACTTTGATTCCAACGTTTTCCCCATCAACAACATCAATGACAAATACCCATCTTGCTTCAATTCATTCGACGCCCTCGACAGGTGAAAAATGGAAGAATAAATCGAGCGCTGTGAGTTTATTATTCTCTCTTCATTTATTTTTTCTTTTTGGTGGATTTAGGCAATTTTATATGTTTTGATTTTTAAGATATGAATTTCTTGGTTTTGTTAGCTTGATTTGATGATGAAAGAAGGTGCTAATTTTCGTATTGTTGAGATGATGAAGTTTTGAACTTTTTCTTGTCTTAGTGCAACGTGGAATACATTGGTTGTTTTGTTTGATTTTGAAATTTCAAGGTTGCAATCTTATATTTAGTTTCTTGGATATTGTGTTGCCTTCTCATCAATCGTGATGTTCAGCTGAGCAGCATTGATTGACCCTCATTTGCTTTTTCGGGGAAGAGCTCTTCCTGTCTCTGTTAGGCAAGCCCTTGAACATTTTTGGATGCTAGGTTGTCTTAGAATATTCCAGTTAGTGCCATTCTGATATTAGTCGTTCTGCACTCGAAGCTGCGAGCCTTTCCATTCTGAATTCCAGAATTAGTTGAAATATGAGGAAACAGAAAGTCTTTGAAGGAAAAAGTATAAGTGTAGATGCATATGATTAAGGAACAGAATAACCATAGGGAGATTGGTGTTGAGTACTGTCACTTGAAACAATCCTATAATTTGGTGCAAGATCTATTGATTGTAGTATAAGAGTATTTAGGCATTGGTATTTGTTTTTGAATCTAGCTTGTGAAGTCATTTTGCTGAAACAGACTATAGATTGAATTATGGACTTGATTAATGTCAAATTGTGTGCTTACAAGTGTAATTGTGGAAACACTCAAGAGTTATCAGTGGGATTAAAATGGCTCTTTCCAACAATCACTGACCCAGTACTTGGGTCTTTGGTTGGAAAGAAAGGTGTGGAATTCATACTTATTAGGTACTTTGACTAGGCGTAATAAGATCCTGACTTGTCATTTGAAAAGTCCTCCATTCTTCATTTATTGAGGAGAAAGGATATGTTTCCTAGCTTTAATGGAACTACGCTGCAGAAACAATGATGGGACCCTCATTGGTGTGAAGGGAAACTCCGGGTTCTAATTTTATTCACTTTCACGATTCACGACTGAAATGATGGACCAATTAACTCTCACATTTGGATGGTTACTTCATTGTTGTCTTCTCTGCAGATGTGTCTTCACATTTACCTTATAAATTAGTATGGAAACTGCTAGTTTAACAGTCATTCACTTATTTTCTTGTTACGTCTATTAAATATTATATCTTTGGAAATGGTTTGAAGTGTGTTCATGCCTCTGTCATTGCAATATTTTTCAATGTGGGAGGCAAAATTATTTTTTCTACTTTCATATGGTTCTGGATGTTGTTCTAATTGCTTATAAGCTAATGGGTTGAGAGGCTCTGGGTATTAATTGCAAACTAGACATAGATAAAGCATATGATCATGAGACTTGGGATTCTTCATTATATGGTGGGAAGATGAGTTAAGAGGAGTTTGTGAAGATCTTTATTTTTACTAGATTTCTCTAGCTGTACCTGCTGAGCGGATAACAAGGGGAACCTCTTTCTTCTTTTTAGTCACATTTTTGGTTTTTATGTTCATTAGCATGACATTGATAGCAGGAGCCATTTAGGTTTGGTAACTTAGTTGGCGAATTGTTATCTTTTCCTCACCTATTTTCCATTTACATGTTTTATCATAGAAAAGGTAAATGGATTGATGTTCTCCACCACAAAGAATCGTAAAGAAATCAACCCATTCAGCAAATCTGGAAATTTCATAAACATCTTTGATTCTAGAATGAAAGTCTTCTGGCATATTATCTTAATCAAGATAAGGTTGAATATGGAAAAACTGGTATTATGTTGCAGCAGGACACAGGAACTATTGACCATCTTCTGCTATGTGCAATTTGGTGGCAAGTCATGGCAGTTACTTTTTCCTTTTCAGGATTGTATCAAGATATGCTTTAAACAGTCTACAATTTCTTGAGGGTTAGGTATGTACGTTTAGCAGAGAAGATCATGACACTTTTATGTTACGACTTCATGCCATATAGTCTCTGTTTGATGTAGTTACATGATCTAGTTTTTCAAAACTTCGAGATTTGTTTTCTTTTGAAGACATCTATTTGGCTGGTTTGCTTTTGGAGATAACACTTACCTTTCACTCTCCTTTGCCCAACTTTTATAAATATTTTTCTTTGTTCACAGCATTCTGTATGTTTTTCCCTATATTTACAGTCTTTGTTGTTTCTGTTATCAGTATTCATTTCTTTTTTTTTCTTTAATTCTTTTGATCCATTTCTAGTATACTAGTTTTTTTATAACATACGTAATATGTTGTCACTACTCGCTTTTTACTCATTATTTATACTTTTTCATTATTTTTTTTACAATATCAAGTATTGGGTGTTATTTTTTTATATTCCTTAGATTTGTATAGCAAAACATAATTTTATATTGAGATTAAAATGAATAAGATAGCTAATTAATGAATAAAACAATTGTCAAAAAATATATATACATACTTCAATTCAGTATATAAATTGTTAAAAATGCACTTTAGCTACATATAATGCCACAATACCACTTAACAAACATGTTTCAATATATTTACGTATATATGTAAAAGTTTTCGCTAAAAAATTCAATGCAATTAAGAATCAACAATAAATTCATTTCTTACCCAATACAATAATTTAAAAAAGAAAAAACTAAAAATATAATTATCTATTTGTATATGTCTATGATTGTGGATTTCAAACTTGATGGAAGGTATATAGATATGAAAAGTATAATACAAGAGATTTTTTAATAATCTAATAATTATTTGTAACTATGTGTATATTAATTAATTATTATATAACAGTGAAATGAATCATCCAATTAAAATTTTCTGAAAAAATAAATAAATTAATTTCAAATTTATATTAAAAAAAAGAGAAAATAGAATATTGAAAAAGGAGTGTGCTAAATTGACATTTGAAAACTTTATGCAAATATGTATCTTTTAAATTACAACAAAATATTATATACTTTTCAAATTTAATTTTTAAAACTTTTTTATTTTCCTTGTCTCTCGTCTAATTAAAAATATTTTAAGTTGTAGTTAAATATTGTATATATTTTTTTAAACTAAAGTTTTTATTTGCCATGTAAAATCTTTTAAATTATAATCAAATATGATATATTTAATTAAATTCTTTAAAAATATTCTTTTCCTTTTCCCTGTTTAGAATTAATGCTTCTTTAATTAGCCATTTGAAATCCTTTAACTTACAATAAAATATAAGGCTAAAAAATTTTAAATATTTTTTCCTTTTCTTATCTCTCTCCTAATTAAATTCTTTTAAATTATAATCAATATATATTTTTTAAAATTAAAATTATTTTAATTGGTTACGTATAAGGATATTTTAGGATATCTCAAATTTCAGTGAAAATGGTTTAGGAAATCTCATTATTCCTTCTCATTCCCACATTTGTATATAGTATAGATAGATATCCTGCATGCTAGGTTTGGATCTTTTAATTAATTTGAAAAAGACAGATTCTTTTTTGTTTCCTCATATTCCATTGTCAAAGCTCTAATTCATGCAATAAACATTGAACTATTTAAGCAGTCCATTCTTGTGCAAAATTATTTTTTCCCTCTGGGGCGTGGTTTTGGTAGACTTGTCGTTATTGCTTTACCTTGTTCTTATTGGGGGACACCATATGGCTTTTTACGCAAGGTGAAGATTGACCTTCAATTATCCTATTTTTGCAGGATGTAAGAAGATTCCCACAACAATCTAAGGTATATGCTCTTCTTATCTATATGTTTAGTTTTAAAAATATCAAAGACTCTGCAAGTTGTATTCTGTAATTTTCAAAATTGGCCTTTTATTCACAGCCTTACTGTTTATGTAATCTTTTGAGGGAATTTGTATATAGTCCCTTTCACTTCTCCATCAGCTTACTTCTCTATATATTCTTTTATTTGCTCCTCAAATAAACTTTCCTGACACTGGAAACATAAATCCAGAATTCCATAAGATATGCAGTGCGACAAAAACGTGCTGATGCAAAGAGAGCACTAAAAGACCTTCTCTTCAAAAGTGGATCCCCTAAAGTTTCATTCCAGGTAAATCTTGCCGTGGCCTGTTAACTAAATCCTTAATGATATTCCATGCCAAAAAAGAAAAAAACCTTAATGGAATTCTGAATGCCTTGATGCAATAATGTTCTGCTGTGTAGAAAAATAATTTTTGTGTGCCTGCACTATTATTGCTACTTTCTGCCTTTCTGAAATTGCACTCTAGGCAATTATGTAGCCATCACCTGCCTGAATGATGAAGGTCTCTCACTGCTACAGTTAATAGGTTTCAATAAACTGTTCTCTTGTTTTACATCTTATTTGAATACTCTCTGAATAGTTAACAATAAAGGATCCACAGCATTTTCATATCAACGTCTAGCTGTTGAAAAAAACTTAAAAAGTGATTGCTTATTGACTGGAAGCAAAAAGAACTTTATGTTATCAATTTGTTCTCTATTTTCATTTTACCGTGCCATGATTAAACCTTATATTGTTGAAGACAATGGTCAATATAGAACTTTAGTTGCCATTGAAAGTAGTGAAGTTATTTTGGTTGTTGGATGTGACATGCTGACATCTATCTGGAGGCTTGGCATTTTGTATAAACAAGTAGTTCTTTTGATTGGACATGTCTTTGAGATCTAGCAGCATTGAAAGCATGCTAGGCATCGTTGTCAATTGAGGATTGAGTCACAACTGAATCCTAATTTTGTAATGGATAAATTGTTATTTCCTCCTTGAGCTTTGACCTCATTAACCAGTATGTTCCTGCTTTTCAAAAAAAGAATTGAAGAGTCCCCAAAATTTGATTTAGTTAATTGAATAATCCTCCTGTTGAAAATCCTTTGTTTTGCTATTAAATGGACATGAAAGTACTAAAATGCCCATTTATGTATAATTGATCTTGGGAGACACTTTTCTTTATCATTCACTAACATCACTCCTCACATACGCAAGACAAAACCCAATAAAGAAAATATTCTAGCTTTTAGCAGCTTCAAGGATAAGAGTTGATTTCTGTAATCTATCTTGCTCCTTCATCTTCTTGAAGGAGTTCATTGGTTTCAAAGATTGTCTCAACATATAGCAAGAGTAAAAAGGAACCCAAAAGCCACAAAACTCTACAGTTGGACTTGCTTTGGTAACATAAGAAATCTAAGCTCCAAGCTCTCCTTGAACAAAGTTCCATATGAGCTAAAACTCTGCTCAAACCGTCGGCCAGAGCAGTGAGGTTGAATTTTTGGTGGGCCCTCTATATCTTGGTGCTTGAATTTTTGGGTTTTTGGTTTGATATTCACTTGGATTTTAAGATTTCTGATAATTAGAAGAAACCGAGATTAAAAATATTTGGTCTTTTTAACTGGGTAGCAAGACTTGAACTCAAGGGTTTCTTAAAGTTGTCTTCTTTTGCTTCAAATCATGGATTTGAGACTTTTGTTTCTACATATTGATGAAAAAATCTCTAAGTTTTTTCATCATTGGCCCAATAAAGTTATGGTTTTGGAATTTTTTAGCAAGGCTCCATGAATAAACATACTATTTCATAGTCCACTGTAGTCCATTGTTGATGATATAAGAAAATATAGATATATGATAAAAAGAGCGCTAGAAAATAGTAGCAGGTGGCTTTATGATTGATGTAGAACCATGCAAGAAAATTGAAACACATACGGAAACTAAATGAAACTGAAAGTTTGATTTGATTCTTAATCACTCAAGTACAAACTAAGGTTAAAAGAACTCTTAATGTTACTGTTTGAATAGCAAACTAGCCTGACCTTAATAATAAAGTCAAATATAAAAATGCCCTAAATAAAATATCCAAACAACCCCGAATAAATTATTTACTAAAATTTGGAGATCTGCAATCTTTGACAGATGTTCCACGTCAAGTAGTCGATAAATGCAAGTTGTCACACAGCTACGTTGAGGAAGAGAAGACAACTTCCAAAGAGAGAAAATGCAAAAGGGAAAAGGGGAGATCATTGATCAATGGAAAATGCTTTTTTGATCAAAGGAGATACTTAGTCATTTCTAACTCAAATAGGAAATCATTTTATGGAATGTCATAACATTGGCGTATGCATATTAGTCTATTGCCTTGCTGATGGGTGATCACTTTGACCGATTACTATTTGCCCTTTTCTTATATAATGTCCTCTCACATTCAACTATAAAAAGAAAAATATTAAGCACTTTTAGGTTCAACATTTTTTTGTACTCTTCTTCTCTATTGCAAAGAAATGAGTATTTTCTATTATTCTCAAAATGCTAGAAAATATTTTCTAACTGATTTTTAGCATGCAACCAAACTAGAAAGCTAATGTTTCCTCGGAAAGAAAAAGTTTTTCTCTAGAATATTTGCCATAGACAAATATTATTACATGGAAAAATCGGTGCCTAGATTTCAAGTTGAAATCTCAAGGAGGCTTCATTAGATTCTGCTCAAAAGATAATATGGAGAAAAGGGTTAGTTTGAGACTTAAGCTAGTCAAGTCTGACTAAATACTTTTGGAGCACAAGAAAGAAATAGATGGAATCGATCAGTTTGATCAATTCAACCAATTTTCAGATGATTCTCTTGATTCAAGGTCTATTTATTGTCACTTGCAGATTCACAATTCTTCATATAGATTTGAATCTGCAAGTGGGCAGTCAACGTGTTCCTTTCTCTCTCTCTCTCTCTGTTTTTTTTTTGAGGTGTTCAAATTGAGAATTAGTCATTGTAGCATATACAATTTCAAGGAATTGGTAAAAAAGAAAAAAGACAACACCATAGAATTTTATCAACCATGTTCGTTACCAAGGATCTGTGGGGCCCAATGCATATATATCTATTTTTGTGTTACCTTTTTTCCAAGACAGATGCATGTGCCTCATCATTTAGTTTTCTCCGCTTGTGCTTGGCCGAAAGTTCTAGTTTATCTAGTTACTGATATAAACATTGTTTTTTGCTTGTGCCTAGGATGAAAAGATAAGATTTAATCCAGAGAATTTTCGTGGTACTGGTAACAGAAGGCATGCAAAATCTTCTGCTCAATATTCTAGGAAATCTGATGTCAAGGAAAAGAAACGTGAGCTTTTTTCTTTTCTTCTACTCTGGGTTTATTTAATTAATTTCCTTAACCTTTTAAATCTATCCTCTTTGCCTTTATTCATGTTCATGCAAAATGTCATCCATTTGATATCGTGCTCAACATCTCCCTCTCTCTAGGTCTTACAACTTTGGCCTACATATATAAAAGTGAAATTTGTTGATTCCATTGTGATATTATTATAACTATCACTTCCTAAATCTGAAAAGTGAAAATATCGCCCTAATAGAGAAAAATGATGATAGTTTTGGTACTGTCACTCCTGAATTCATGTGGGAGGCAGAATTTTTTAGTTTATAATTATTTTCCTTGCATTGGTTTTTAAATAAAAGTAAAGATGAGAAATAGAGGCAAAGGGCACCACAATTCCAAGCCTCTCAATCACAAGAAAATAAAAAGGGAAAGAAAAAATAGGGGAAGCACACATGAATAATTGGCTTCCATGCTTGAGAAGAATACGAGATAAAATGAGGGCTTGAGGTTTGTTTATGTTCTTATTTATTCTTCTATTACTTTTTTTTTTTCGCACAACTAAAATTCTGGGATTTAAATGATTTGGATAACCGATTAAAGTACTTTGTTGGCCATATCATCATTCATTAGGTTATAGTAATAGAAGAGGATGACAACTGTCATAAGGCCTGATTATCTTATGAATCCCAAAATATGCACATTTTTTCAATCCTATCCCTTTAATATAATCAATCAAAACTTTGTTAATTTGTTTCAATTCTATCCAATTGGTAACTTGGGTTAATTTGGCTTGTGCTAGAGGGTGACATGGACAAAATTGCTGAGCAAGTTTTTTGGGCCAATAACAGCTCTAAGAGACTAATGAAACTAAAAGAGAGTCATTGATTTTCACATTCTGATTGTCCCTTTTTAAACCTCACTTCCCCTCCTCCATCGTCTCCCCCAAATCGTGAATGATAGCAGAAAGCATAAAGTAAATTCAAAATCTGGCCAAACTCATAACTTCATCCATGTACTTTTGGTCGAAAATCTTATGAGATTATGAACTATTATTTTGACCTATTGGACACTTAAATTTATAAGATTGCAACTTTCAAAGTCATTCTATGATTAATTGAACTCTTATTGGAAAGTTTAAAAAAGTTAAAGTTATTATTTCAAAACTTGTACTAACCACACATCAAATTAATATTTTACATAGAAAAAAAAAACTATAATAACTGTTATTGCTAGTATGGAGAAGTCTGTAAAGTTACTAGAATTCATAACTTTAGGGGGCAGAATAGGTCTCTGCAAAGTTCAAGGTGCTGCAGAATTTTCTGCAAAAAGTACAAAGATGAATTTATGTATTTGGCCTCTAAAATCTTGAACATTGTCTTCAAGAGTTCGTCCTTATGCTTATAGGCTTAGCATAGGTGAAGATAAGAAGAGTAGAGATTTTTGAATTGTAATTGTACTAAACAATCCCATTGGAGGAGCTCTAAAACAATCCCATCCTCAACAATATAAAAAACTAAGCTTCTACATGAGAGAAAATCCTTATACAATCTTAGCTGACCTTATCCAGCATTTGGTTTTGGTCTCACCAACTCAAGCCTCTGTATATCTCCATTACTCAAAACTCAAATATCTTAAAGTTCATGACCACAAAAATTGCCATACATTCCTACACCTGAATGCACTCACACGAGTACCCAGCATGGATCATGCCATTGGAGTTAAGTTCGAGGACAATGCATTCTATGTTGTAGTGGTTGAAAACTTGCTTGCATATTTGTATGATGAGCATTGAGAGTAAGGCATGGAGGAAAATAAATTGGGTTGATGTTTGGGCATCGAGAAAGGGATGAAGAGTGAGGTAATTTTTTCTTAAGATTAGTGAAAATTTTGGTCTTGATTTTTATGAGATAAATGCAAAAGAAGAAAGACAGTTAGGATTGAAGCAGGAAAACAATCAGGATGCCAAAACAGCTGGGTTCTTAACTTGGCATATAGTATTTTAGATTGCTACCCACATTGTAGTATTTTAGTTCCCTAACTTGGTAATATAATAAAAACGTATTTTGTCAGTTGACCTAACATTATCTGTAGAAAACTTAAATAGAGAGAAGTATGGTGGGTAATAACGAATAATAAATGTGATCTTCTTCTTTCATCACGTGTTTGATTATATGAATCAAGGGCAAGTGTTGCTGCAGCTGTGGTTGCTCCTTTATGAATATGTGGCCATAGGTTCATTGGAGAAACAATCTATTTAAAAATGCACTATGAGTGCCTTAATTATCACCTATGATTTAAATACAATTATCTAGTTGCTAAGGTGTGCTCGAGGATCCTGGCGCTGACCCCAGCGCCTCCATAAGGGAAAGGTGGATGACTGCTAATAGATACGTGCATTTTACCTTAGTAGTGCTCCTTCTAGGTGGAAGGCCCCGAGAAAGGTTCACCACAAAAGTTTTCTCCAGAAAAGCCACTAACACCCGACTTGCAATTTGCTTCTGTATCAGAATCAGACACGAAGATGAACCAGTGAGCCAATGTAAATTCTCCCTCTGGTGGCAAAATCTTGCGAGACCATCACCTTTGGGTTTCTCAGTTCCTGATGCACCTCAAATATCTCTCCTCCAATCTTTTTTCTGATCTCAGTTTGTCTTCCCCTCCCCTTGGCTGCTCTGTTTGTGTGTATTTTTTTATTTAGTTTTTCCTTTTTCTTTTTCTGCTCTATTTCTGTTTCTCTTTTCTTAAACAGTTGCTCTCCTTGTGAAGTCTATATCTGTTTTCCTTGTGAATTTGTCTTCTTTTCTTGGTGGTTGGATTGTTAAATTTAGATGGACACTTTGAAGATTACTAATTGTTAAATTTAGGTCAACACTTTGAAGATTAATAAAACTTACCAATCCTGTTTTCTTGAGTTTGTTAAGAATGTTTGAGTTTCAATTTTCTTTTTCCCGATCCCTGTTAGGCTTGCATCCTGCACCGAAGACTCCAATATCCTTTTGCAACATACTTTGCATCTGTAAGAACAGTGTTTAAATAAAAACAAATATACCATTGTTAAAGATGAAGAATATAGGCATATGTGCCTCCTAAAAGAGTAGAAACACTCAAGTTTCCTTCATTAACAGCCAAAGAAAACTTCCAGTCTAGGAAACGTAGTTCACTTCTTATCAAACTAAATATTAGCATCGCATTTTCTTTGGAGTCTAACCAATCAAATATTTGACTGATCAAATTTTTCTTCCTGTTCTTCATGATGCTATTCTTGCCCAGTAACTCCTTGAATGACATCACCTTTACCAATTAGAGCAACTTGAAGGTCTCTTAATATTTTTGCTTTCTTCTCTTTTAGTTTCTTTAGTGGATCTTTGAATTCAATTTCTATAAGGTTTATTCATATATTTTGCTTTGTTTTTTATGAAAAGATAATTGAGTAAGCATGATATGCAATTCAAGTTCAATTTAAAACCATTAGATATTACTATATCAGCCAATTTAGATTTTTCATGAAGTCAACTACTCAAGTGGTCAGCCTCATTTCATTTTTACTGATCCCGTTAGGTATCAAGTATAAATATAGTTGTCAAAAATCAAAATAATGAGAGTTGAACCAAACTAATGTTTTAGTAATTTACTTTATTTGTTTGTTGGGTATGAGAATTTACCAGTTACCTGCATTATTGAATCATCAGGTAAGATTAGAAGAGAGGGTTTCTGTGAGGACTCTGATGGTCCTGAAACAGTGTTTCATGCAACGTTTGGAAAGAGATGGTACACCTGGTCTTTTCACAAGTCTACTTTCCAAGGTTCAACATCTGGCTTTGAGTGGAGAGAGCAGCCAAACTGGACAAACCATAGACATGAAGAGTCGGATGCAGGAAGTGAAACTGAGTCAAATAATGGGTACTGCTCTGTAGGATCAAGTGATGACAGAATAATCCTTGGTTTGCCTCCAAGTGGTCCCTTAAGGATTGAAGACGTTAAAAATGCGTAAGTGTGCTTTATCTTAAATTATAAGAACATGATGTTGTGATCACAACAAACTCTCTTTTTTATACTCTTTTTTAAAATAATCTGAAATTATTAAAATGAACCTTGCAGTTTTCGCCTGTCAGCATTAAAGTGGCATCCTGACAAACATCAAGGCCCTTCACAGGTTACCAATCTTCTTTCAGTCGCTTGAATTTCGTATTTTGTCTTTTCAAAAATTATATTCCTGCTTTTGGCTTCGTCTCTCTGATCAAGTCATTTACCATCCAGTAGTGTGGTTTTCTGGTTCTCTCATTATATCCTCATGTTGCTATTTTCGGATGATTGTTAAGCTGAAGTGAGTTCTCAATGTTGACAGCCGTGTTGGTAGATCTACCACTGTTGGTTGATACATGTCATTTTCTAATACTCTCTGTACTTATGAATTCTGATTTAAATAACATATTACACCGAATTGAGCCAATTCAAATTTAAAATGAAATCATATATCACCTGAAACTATTTTTTTCTGTGAACACATGTCAATATAAGTGAGAAAGATGGCAAGGGGAGAGATTAACTCTTGCACTTGGTTACTCTATATTAGATATTGAGAGCTGTTACTCTCAATGAATGTGCTTTTTCTGTTCCTGCATGCATTGTTCATCCCCCTCTTTTTCTACGTGTGTGGTGGAGGGTTTGGCTAAGTAACATAATGGAAATGTATTGGACTGCAAAACCTGGTAGACCGGTTCGACACTAAGGTATTTAATTTGTTTTAACTCTTTGGTTTTCTATGCATATGTGCAGGCAATGGCTGAAGAAAAATTCAAACTCTGTGTTAATGCATACAAATCATTGTGTAATGCTCTGTCCAGCGTTTAACCAACAGGTTGCAGCGAAATGCATACTGCCGCGAAGCAGTTTTCTGTTGTGATTGAGTGTAGGATTAATTGGAAAACAATATATATATTATGAAATATTTCTTTCATGTTCTTGCTTCACAGTAATGTGCAAGCTCTAGATTATTTCTGACCCTTCAGAATCAAATTGTGGCCGTGCTTGCCAATCCGGTACAAAACTGCATTCAAAAGTATACTTAAGGCTCTGGTTTTTATTTTTTTATTTTTTTTATTTTTTATTTTTGTGACACTGGGTCTAGATTTACTTTATAAAGGGCTACTACATGTTGCACTGTACGTTTTATTATTTTATTTATTAATAGACGCTCAGTATTATCATTTTGTACAGTGTTCTTTTTATTGTAGATCACTTGGTAGAAATCCCACATTTTGTAACAGACTGACAGGATTTTATCTGACTTATTTTTATTTTTATTGTTGACAAAGTCAGCTGCTGATAGGATTAGTGTACCGTTGTACTGGCATTTATATTTCTACGTCATTTTTATTTCTTTCAAAATGATTTAATTTTTTAATTTAAAATAATAGATTTTTAGTAACCGTTCATATGATTTTTAATTAAAAGATTGCCAAAAGAGAGTTTATTTTAATTCGTCATTTCACCCCAAGCTTAGGGCTAATTATCTAATATTTCAATTTTGTGTTTTTATATTATATCTTGTTTGTAGCATAATTGTTTTAGTTTTTTTCAATAAAAACTACTTAAATTTATTAAATTCCTTTTACTGTTCGTCTCTGATTCAATAAAAACATAACTTTAATTTTATATTTCTAAAAATCTAGCATTTAATTCATTTAATTTAAACAAAAGAACAACCAATCAATATATATATCTATACTTTGTAAGTATTTTGAGAAGATAGTTATTATATTTATGAAGTTGGATAATATTTATCAGATTTGAAAAAATATTTTATTTCAAAATATTTATCATATGTGGTTTCAAGAAGTAATAATTTCTTTTTTTCATTTTTTAATGTCTACCCTTCGTATACTTTGTCACATTTAACTTCTTAAAAAATTGTTAAATTTATTTAAATTATAATAAATTATTAGGTAAATTAGTAACATTATCATTCATTTAATACTAATTCTTGAACAAAATCATTTAAGTTGAAGTAGTAATTATTGACCATATATAAATGGTAAAATTGAAAAAATATATATATTTATTACTCTTTGAAACTACTAATAATCTATTGAAAAAATATATATATTTAAAATAATCTATTTTCTCAAACATAATAAATATAATAGAACAGAGTTAGTATTACTTCAATTTAATTAATATTTTTTTTTTAAATTAATATTGAATTAAAGGTAATATAGTCAATTTAATTAATAATTTATTATAATTTAAATAAATTTAATGATAATTTTAAGAGAAAATTTTAAATATATAAAATATTATGAATTAAATGCGGTAAATGATTATAAAGCATATCTGGATAATGCCAAGTGCATGTATGAATTGCAACAAATATTAAAATACAAAGTTTGCAATAATAATTCTGGAGAACGGTTGTTGGCCCATTGTCGGCAATCGGTGGTTATGCATTCACTCGACGTCTTTACTAATGTTTCTCCGCAGTGTCGTTTAGTGATAGCACGTGGGACACAATTGCATAAAGATACAATTTTCAGAACGGGTATTAAAATATAGATATAATAAGAATTTCGATTTCAAAATTTACACTATTTAGTCCTTATATTATAATTCTGATATGTCATATTATAATGTGCAACTGCTAATTTTTCTATTTAACAGTATGAAATATAAAAAATAATCTTAAAAAATTACTATGTAATCCTTATGGTTTGATGAAGTATACCAGTAAAAATCTCAATTTTCATAATTTTACCATATTTGTTTTCTATATAATAATTATTCTAAGGGGGTTTCTAATATTTTCAACCACTTGTGAAAATTATTCATTGTACTTTCTAATATATTATATCTGTTTTATAATATTTGTTATATTTGAAACTTTATTTCATTTAAAAAAAATTATTAAATTTGTCTAAATTATAATAAATTATTAAATAAATTAACTATATTATTCTTAATTTTAATAATTCTCTAAGAAAATAATTAAATTGAACTAAGAATTATTGGTCATATATAAATAATAAATATGAAAAATCATGATAAAAATAAAGATAATATAGACTAAACTTGAAAATAATTAAATAAATAATACCCTGTGGTGGTTGGTGGATGAAAATAACTAAAGTGTCTTCATCAACGTTCCGGACAGTCGAAGAATGCAAAATCATGATAAAGATAAAAGAGACGAAGAAAGCAATTGATAATCATGATAAAAGAGATAAGAAAAAAAAAAAAAAAAGATAAAAGCATGTCGTGATAGAGAGGTTTTACCAGTAATTAATTATAATTAACAGTTCAATTCTTGTAATTTTTTGCTGGTTATGAATTAAACAATGCTATATATGAAAAGCCTAAAATTACATATCATGAGCATAAAAATATAAATTAAATACCAACAACATATAAAAGAATTAGATGTGGATCCAACTTGTGAGTTCGTTTTCTTGCATGAATACTTTAACGTATAAAAGAATAATTTATAAAAAAAAAGAACTTGAATCAATTTTGAAAAAATAAATGTCTGCAGTAGAAAAGGAAAAAAAAAAAAAAAAAGATAAAAAGGATCTTCTTTTTCGTTAGAGAGAGAATGAGAGAAAAGACATTAGATTTATACAGATATGGATAAAAAAAAATTAATTGTAATTATTTTAAAGATAATAATTAAATAATATAATAATAGTGTAAAATTTTTAAAATCATAACAACTTATATAATATCTACTAAACTTTAATTAAAAATATATTGAATAACCAATCAAACTATAAAAAATAAAATAAAATCCTAAAATTTCTAAAAACGAAAAATAGAAAGCTAAAATGGGAGATGTATTGAATTTTCTTTTTGTTTCAGTTTATAATAGATCGGCAAAAACTTAGAAACTACAACCCTTATTAAAAATCCATATGTATTTGATGTAAAAAATTTTGCGGCATTCATAATTTTTAGTTTGTCTCATTAAATAATTAAAATTTATAAAATTACACTTATTAAATACTTCAATTTTTAAAATTTTATAGCGATTAAATATTTATTAAATAGTTAAAAATTATGAAATTATTATTCCAACAGTTTTAGTAAAAATACATAAAATCAATATATTGTATATAAAAATTAAAAATACTAAAATTGATAATTTCAGAGTAAAAATAGGTCTCCTGCAATTTGTGTAAAATGCAGAAGTGAAATTATCCGCTGGAGAACTGTGGTCCCCAGCCTTGATTATAATATTAGCCACAGGAATGATTAGTTGTATTTACACTTGCAAATACGTATTTGACCTAAGATATTATTGGGTTTAATAAGAAAAATATCTCCAATTTTACTATTTATTGCAATTATATTTTTTAATTGCATCCTAATTTAGAAATTTGGAAGCAATTACACCTCCTTTTGTCATTCTTTTTCGTTTGTTTATCATTCAGCTGAAATGTAATAAAGAGAAAACTATTATTATATCCCCGTATATATCAACTACTTCATTTCTGCCCTTTTATAAATGTTTTTTAAAATTCAGTCTTTATACCCAACTTTATTGCATTTTCTGTCGGTTCAGCTAAAAAACAATGGTAAAAATCGACAGATAAAAGTACCCTTAACAATTATTTCCATCCTTACCTCAATCTCTCTCTTCTCGTTCGGCAATAATTTTTTAAGTAGTTTTTAAAGTTTTGATTAGTCAAAACGCTTATTATTATTTAAAAAATTATTCGGTAACATAACGTTTGAACTGATTTTTAGAAGTTAGAGTAGCTTTTTATGAAAAGTTAACTCATATAATATTTAACTTTTAGCATTTCATGAAATTCTACTCAAACAGCTAATAGCTAAACGCTACTAAAAAAACTAACAACTATCAAAACAATTAATTTTACCGAACAGACTCTTAATTTTTCTCTCTCAAAATCATAACTACTATCACTCGACAAGTCTGTTTGTACACAAATGAAGTATGTATATATATATATATATATATATATATATATGGGTAGAGAAGAAAAGACCTTAATGAAGCTCCATTAATCATAAAAAAAGATAAGGGTACTCTCGTCTTTTCCTTATTAATTTAACGGCCAAATTGACTGAAAAAGGACAAAAGAGATAATATTATGACAAAAGTAAAATATAAGGACTTCAGAAAGCATTTTTCATAATGAAGGGACTCTATTCATTGTATTTTGATGCATAGGGGCATCATAATAATTTTCCCTATAAAAAATATAGAAGAATATTGTTGTCTCCACTGGAGCTGTATGGCTTGAACTGTAACTCTGTCGGCATGAGGAGTGTGATATTACTACAATACAGTGATTTTGTAAGAAGAGGATCCATCACCCAATTCAAGAAGATACCCACTCTGTTTCTTTTAAAAAATAAAATAAAATACATGTAAAAAACTTCATATAAGACAAAGCATCACTTACAAAAAAAAATCGCAACAGAGTTTGATTCTAGCCTAAAATGTCAGTAATGACTAGCAGAAGAGCCGTTACTATAATCCAATGATACAGTTTTCGTTGTCTGATATCATTGAGAGTTTCAGACCTCGTACAATGCTCTCTGCAGCCAACCCCCAAAATCACTGGGCTACCCCTTCTTTACGACCTTTCAACGGATCTTTTTACATTCAAATTTCAAATTGGTAAAAAACAAAAATAATAATAAGCCCTTTTTCTATTTAATCAGGGAAGAAAAAACAATTTGATCCTTAAATTATAATCAAATTAATATATAAAAATTTTTATTTTTAAAAATTAATTATAAATTGCAATTCAGTTAATATTTTGAACTTGTCATCTAAAATAAAGAGTCGAAAATATTAACTGAATTATAAGTTAAGAATTTTATAATCAATTTGACTATAATTTATAAATTTTATAGACCTTTTCTTAATACAAAATTAATTTTATTTTTTTCCAAATCAATTGACAATGGAAAGAGCTTATTTTGATAATGACTGATCAAAATATTAACAAAATCATAATTAATATAGTTAGTTTTTTAAAAGAAAGATCATAATTAATATAATTAATTATACTGTTTGTATGGAGTTTTTGGTAATTAGATTTTTCTCACTTATTAAATTTAAATTTAGATTTACATGTATAAAGAAAATTTATTGGCTCGAATTTAATTTTTTTGAATTTGATATGTTTTTTCTGATTTTATAATTTAATAAAATAAAATATTATCTGCCGATCAAAAAAAAAATTTAAAGAAAGATCTTTGATTTGCTAATTTAACTATAATTTAATGCTAATTTATATTTTTTCCATTTAATTTTATTATATAGAGCTTCTATAATTATAACAGATGAATTTATTTTAAAAATAATCACTTTAATGATTTTTAATATTTTTAGTGTATTATTATACAAAATTTAGACCTATTTTTATTTTTTTATTAATTAAAATTAAGTTAAATTCAAATTTATATCTTCACTGATAAATTGATAAGTCAGAATAAATAATAAGTTAGTAAGTGGTTTCGTCTTTGATTTAATTTTAGAAATTTACATTAGAGAAAAAAAATATATTTACAAATTCTCAAATCTCAAGGTGAAAAATAACCATAATAACACCTGATCTTACAAAAAAAAAAAAAAAAAAAAAAAACTAAAATTTGAACATGGTCTCCTCTTACCACTCCAAACCAAATATCATCATCAAACCAGGAAATAAAAAGGAAAAAAGAAAAAGTAGATTGTCAGTTTCACTTTCACAGTCCGCAAAGAGAGTGACAAAATCAATTCAAAGCATATGGTTATCATTACCTTTTCATAATCCCAAATAAATGCTGAAAAAGAAAAAGCTCAGGTTCTAACAAGAAATGTACCAGTCAACTGCATTTCCAAATCCATTTCACATATGAATTTAATCAAGATTTCACAAAATTCTTGGAAAACAATTAAATTCTCACATAAGAGTAATCCTATTATGCAATTAATTAATTTCTTGAAATCCTAAATTAAACTAATAACAAAGAAGAACAACAGAACAAGAAACCATAAAGGCATAAATCAAGATCAAGAACCCAAAATGCAAAGCCCAATTTCTCTTAAACTTACCAAAATAACTCTCCGGTGGTTCTTGATAATGAATCTCAAGCTCACCTTCATCTCCAACAACTTCACCATACTCACTATTACCACTTCCCATTCTCATCTTCAATTCCCTTAGCTTTTCAGTCGCTAATCCTAAAGTCAGCTTATGGCATCTTCTTTGGTATTTAAACCCATTTATGCACCTCAGGGTTTGAGCTACGGAGACATAGAAGATTAGGTGGGCTAAAGAGAGAAGGATTATTGGGGCCCAGCAATGCCTACACTGAAGGCGACTGGATTGAGCCTCCGCCATGAAAACCAGAGAGAGGAAAATGAAGAAGAGAAGGAAAAGCTTGTGGAGTTCTTTCTTTTGTAGGTCTATTGATCTTTTCTTTTCAAGAGTTTTCTCGAAGTGGAGTTGGATTATTGTGTTTAGGGCTTGGAGTGCTGTTTCTTTTGGGATTGATTGGTGGTGGTGGCTACTGCCTTGGTGGTGGTTGGTGTCGTAATCTGCCATTGGAGAGAGAGAGAGAGAGAGAGAGAGAGAGGTAGCAGAGAGATTTAACGGGTAGTCTTTTCTTCGTTTTTTACAGTTTTATCGAACGGGTTAGACGGCTGGGGAATTTAACTATGGGTTGCTACTTGTGCTAGGTTGTCTAATTATGATTAAAAAATTCATTTTTAAATTCAATCTAAATAATAATTTTAAGTTGAAAAATTACAATTTTATCTTAAAAGATGTTGAAATCAGACTGTCCGGTTCTTTCTATTTATAATTTGTACTTTTCCATCAAATACTGATAGATAAGACAAAAATACCCTTCATTAACAAATAAATAATACTCCCAAGCGCATGAACAATCCAACGCGCCGATCTCATTCCTCATACCATCGTCCTTTTCAACAGCAATACACCAAAATCTCGATAAATTAATAATTTTATTAAAATAATAACTTTTTATAGTCTCAAATTAAAATCAATATGATAAATTAAGAATTCATTAAATTTATAAAATAATATAAAAAATAAATTTATATAGATCTCATTAGACATATAAATTAATAATTCATGATCTGTATTAAAATATTTTATATATAATTCATAACTAAACTAAGTAGGTTTTTGAAAATATGAATTTAACATTACTTATTTTTTTTTTAAAATTAATATCACCTTGAATGTTATTTTTAACCTTTCTTAGAGCATTAAGAAAATTCGGTGTAGAGTTCTCATATTATAAAAAGAAGTGATATAAGGTGATTGTTGCTTTCAGAACATCTTTGCACAGAAACTTGTTCTAATTCCACACTATCATCTTCCACTTTATCTTCTTTATTGATTTTCATAACACTCTTAATTATTTGTTCAACATTCATTGTGTTACAATAGTTCAATCTATTGATTAGATTCTGCAATTGTTGTAAGCCATCGATGTCCATTTGTTCTTGATTTTCTGAGAATTCACCATCTAGCAATCGAAGTTTATAATGTTTAAAACAATTTGCAATAGTACTTGAGTGGACATATGTTTTCATGCCGAGATTGCAAGATTCATTGCATCTAAAACATTAATCTTTTCTAGATTTGAGTTCCTAATTTCAAAATCCTCCGAAAGATTTCGACAAAATCATTTATGATAATGCATCTTAAAAGCTCGTAAGATCCCTACATCACAAGGCTGAATTTTCAATGTTGTGTTAAGTGGCAAAAAAATAATTCAATATTTTTTGGATGAGCAGGACAATTGTCAATAATTAAAAGAATTTTTTTCTACCATCAATTTTTGCATCAAGTTGTTGAACATATTCTTAGAATAAAATTCCAGTCAACCATGCTCTACCATGCTCTTTTCTTGGCACGATATTCACAATTCATGCTACCTAAATTCACATTCTCGAAACAACGTGGTTTTGTGTACTTCTCAATGATCCATAAAGGAATTTTCTTAGAACCATTCTCATTACAACAAATAACAATTGTAAGTCTTTCCTTATCTTGTTTCTTACCTTCAAGTTGCTTCGTTGCAAGAGAGTGATCTGGCTATAGCCTATAGAACAATCCAGTTTCATCCATATTGAAATATCTTTTATAGTAAGCTGATTAAGTTTCTCATGGATTGTAAATTGTTCTCCACAACCTCCATATTAACCGATCCACTTTATCCAAAATGACGATATGTCTAGATACTGTGTCTTGATTTGAAGCGGTCTAGCTAACCTTGAGAAAAATGAAAATCAAGCGTATCAATGAGATACATCTTTTTCAGAAACTTTTTTGCCTTCATTATAATTAGTTCTCCACTCATATTAACGTGCTCTTAGTAATAAACAAATCACTCGTAGAGAGCCTTTTGTAATTCTGAAAATTTGGCAGCTTTATGTCTTTTGACATCATCTTTTGGAATGTCGGTTACTAATAGATACTCTAATGATCTCTTGATCGTATTTGATATTGTAGCTTGACTCACTTGCAAATTAAACTTCTTTGATACCCATTGTTGCAATTGCTTTTGAGCGCATGCTAGATTTTGTTATTTGTACTCACATAATTCTCTACGCATACCATCTGTCATAGTTGATTTTTTTTATACCTTTTAGATGAGAAGTCATTTTTTCTTTTGATTTGTAGAGTTGTAAATACCTCTCTTTATATAGTAACTCAGTTAATGTTAATACATGTAACTACATTAATAGTTGAGTAGATTTATACTATACATGTAACTTAGTTAATGTTAATACATGTAACTAGATTAATAATTAAGTGGATTTATACATTTTATTGAGATATGTATGGAATACTGAAAATTTATCAATGAAAATACATGAATTTAACTAATATGCATGATTAATACTTAATATATATAAATTAGTGTTCACATATATCTAGGTTAGTATTCACATTGTAGATATATAAGCTATATACTCTATAAATTAATAATTATTAATTTACGCGATCAATTAATACCTCATTAAATTAATAAAATTTTACGGTCTTGACATTATTAATTTTTAAAGGTTTGACTGTATTTGTTTTCCATTCTTATGGCAATAGTTATGTTGCTGGGAATGTTGAAAAGACATAAATCGTTCTAGAATTAATGAAAAGTTATTATATGCTTCTACTAAGGCTTTTACAACCTATGATTCTATCATGGATGGAGGATTTGGAGCCATTTTTTTTCCTTTTAGAAATAATTGCTAGGAGAGACTTGTCAAAAATTGAATATGAAAACTAAGGTGTGTTCCACGCTCACTGCACCAATTTGATAGAAGCAAAATATGATGTTTAAGAATTATTGTGAGATGTAATATGTTCTCTAATGGAATCTGATACAAAGATTTATAGTAATCTTTCTATTGTAATTGAAAATGTAAATGCCTAGCAAGAATTCTGGTAATTAACATTAAGAGAGAATGTTGGACATTAATTATATGATTACATAACTCTTAATAACTCTTTGACCGAGCGTTACCTCTATATGAATTGATTTGAGTAACGTTTGGTTCATTTTATTAATTACTCAACACATTCTATTAATTGTTCGGCCCATTTCGCTGCTCGGCACATTCTCTTCGGACTATTCTATTGCTCGGCATATTCTGCTCAGACTATTGTGTTGCTCATCCTATTTTATTGATTGCACATTCTAATTTGTTACTCATGTGATTCTGTTGATTACTTAACCCATTTTATCAATTGCTCCTAACAATTGCTAAATTGTTTTGAAAAGTAAAATAGATGTTTAATAAAAGAAAACCAGATTTAACTAACTAGTTTTAACAAATGAATTTAAATAAATCCAAATCCCTTTTAATTATTAAAGTAAATAAATAAATATAAATATGTTTGCTTAAAGAAATATGGATTTCAAAATGACAAATAAACTTATGAAAAATATAATTAATTAACTACTTAAAAATATAGACATATGACATTGATGAGAATAAAATGCATATGAAAACTAAAATAAGAATATTAAGAATTTATATAGCCACCTAGAATTGAAACAAAGAATTAAAGTAAATTGTGTGATTTGGTTATAAGTTAGAATAAGCCACAAAAATTGCTTAAGAGTCAATAAGTAGAGAATGAAGGCTAAGAAGGCTTTCCGATCTAGGTTAGTACAATACTGATTTTTTATTTTGATTAAAGTTAAATCTATTTAATTTTATTAATATTTTACAAAGTGATATTTTCTTGAAGGAGTTATTAAAATATTTTTTATGGATTTTGAAAGAAAAGAAGTGTGATTTGATATAATATAATTTCTAAATGATTCTTGTGATTCTATTGAAAGTTCTATTTTATGAAAATGAAGAATATTGGCCAATCATTATTCATTGTTTCAGGGTGGCTGTGATTGAATGTTTTTATTAGTATTTCTCAAATGAAATGTTGCCCAATATGATTTTGATATTGTTATATGAATAAAATGATTTCTAATTTCACAGCAATTGATAGACATGGTTATTACCCTGCTGATATCACTTCATTTGTTAAAGTTGAAACTATGATTGATATTGATCTCTCCACATTGAGATTATAGATTGCTCCCTTTTTAATGAGGTTGTAAATTGCTCCCTCTTATGTTTAGATAAAAATCACATATTAAGATTGTAGATTGCGGGTTTAGATGTGCACATTAAATTTTAATGACTCTTCGAATTAATTCAATCTAGATTGCTGAGACTAAATAAAATATTGTTAAATCATTGAATGATTGTTTTATTGAAATGATATTGATGTTATTCTATCATTTTT
Source organism: Jatropha podagrica (assembly GCA_947857235.1). Taxonomy (NCBI): domain Eukaryota; kingdom Viridiplantae; phylum Streptophyta; class Magnoliopsida; order Malpighiales; family Euphorbiaceae; genus Jatropha; species Jatropha podagrica. The sequence continues at coordinate 8,418 of CANUEP010137584.1, read as the reverse complement.
ATATGGGACAGCTATTGAATTTTATTTAAAGAATTTTCTACTGCTATTGCTATTGTTAAGTGCTTTTTATAAAGCCACTAATTGAGTTTTAAGAGAACTATGATTTTAAAGTGAGAAAATATGAAAAGGGTGTTTTCATATGGGATTTTATTTGCTCTAGTATTACTATCGACTATACACATATGCACCACTAAACAATTTTGCTTAGTGATAGTGTCTTCTATACTATCGCAGAGAACATGAGCTGCTATTATAATTTTTGAGTATATATATATGAATAGACAGAGGTAAATAAAGTTCATTCAAAATCTTAATATTGTTATAGAATATTCAGTTTATATTTTCATATGCATTTTAGTTAGTAATTTAAATATTTTACCATTATTATTTATTTATGAAAATACTTATATAAAAGAAATGGATCTAGTATGTAAGTGCATTTCATTGGTCTTATAGATTATGAAACCATTCATGTTTTCGGTAATAAAATTGAGTGTAATAATTTTATTGATTCAACTCTTTTATTTAGCTTAATAAAAGTTACATTTCATATATTTAATAAATTACTAAAACGGCATTTCTTTATAGCATATGGAAGAACCAAAAGAAGAATTAAACTTATTTTTTATAACAAATTTGGTTTTCTACAATATATAAATGAATGGAAAATTTTTAAGTCCCATGTAGTATACTTAGTAAGTATTTATGTTCATTAAGTGTATTACGGGCGATATATCATACTTACAGTAGGATAAGGTGTGACAGCCACCTTTTGAAGTTTTCTCCATTGAAGACTTCAACTTCAGAGATGTCTGGGAAGGGCTTCAAAAAGGATAAAACAGGGAGGGTAGCAACACCCCCATTAGCAGCATCATGAGCAATAGTACATGAACTAGGAACAACAAGAGAAGCAAGAAGCGAAAGAACCAGTAGTAGAAGAAGAACTAGCAGCAACAGCCGCCATATTTATCCTTAAGAATGTTGATTATCTGTAATGTAATGTTTGAAAAAAAAAATCAGCAAAAATAAAGCAATGTTAAAATAATAACATTGAGAAAAATAAGGAAAATCAAGGTAAAGCCTTAAAACTCATGAGGTGAGCTATCACATCATTCTAGTATCGGATAGAAGAGAGAACCAAGAGAAGGAGACATTAGAGGCTCATCATTATTGTATACTCTCAAGTTCTTGATGTTTGAAAAATCTTTGATTTTGTCATCTTCTTTCTTGATGTTTGGTGGTTTATGGTGTAGAGAGAGTAAAGACAGTTTTTTCCAAGTAACATTGCATACAAGGCAAATAAGCAACTATTGCTTCTTCTCATGCGCAGCTACACAAGGGAAATAAAACACATAGCCGCATTCTGCTGTAAAAATAGTTCTCCCTTGTCCACTCTCCATGCCCTTCTAGCATATTTAGATCTATTATACAATAAAGGAGAAGAAGTTGGAAATTTTTTAAAAAAAAAAAATTGGATCTAGGTGGGTATTTCATTGTCATAAATTCTGGAATTCAATTCTTATTCGACATAGAGAAATTGTGATAGGAGTTGGTGGAGATGGCAGTTGTAATAGGAGCATCAAAAAGATGATATGCAAAAGAGAAAAAAGGTAAAAAAGAAGTCTATTTTTTAAGGGTATTTTAGGTGGAAGATCTCTATCTGTCACCTTTTACCTCTGTTTTGTAGTTTGTTAAACAGTAAAATTCTAAAAATTAATTTAATGAAAATAAAAATTAGGAATATATTAATATATTTTCAAACGTAGGATATGCCAATTAATTTTGATATTTTAAAGAGATAAAATTGTAATTTTTTTTCTTTAAAATTGTGTAATATTTTAATAGTATAATTTAATATTTAAAATTAAAGTTTTTTTATTCATTTTTCAATTTTCAATATTAGGATAGCAAATTCAAACGTAAATCTCATCACGTCCTATGTTCACTTAATATTAAATTATATTTTTTTATTAATATTTATTTGCATTTCTGTTGTTGCTTATGATATTATAGAAGTGGTTTATGCAAGGAATTGTGTGATATTGTTTTTTATTTTTCTTTCTCCTTACATTAAAAAATATATATTTTTTCTCAAAAAAAAAAAAGAACACTACTATTAAATTAAATTCACTTGGAGGTGAGTACAGTCATGATTTTAGAACTGCGGATAGATGATTCTATTTATAAAAAAAATAAAAAAGAAATTGAACTGTTTTTATTTGAATTCAAAATTGTCAATTGTGCTCCAATTTAGTTGGCCAAAAATTAAAATGAAAAATTTATTATTTTTAGACATCCTAAATTTATTAGTTATATTGATATCTTATTTGATTCAAATCCTACTATTTCTACGGAGGAATATAATTTTATTAGTTTTTTAAAATGATTTCATAATTTTGATTGGCAAAAAAATAAAAATAGAGCCTTGACTAACTTCTAGGATGGCAAGTTAGCTATGATAGTAAAATACAGAACGCAAAAATGAATTGGATCATATATTGAAAAAGAGAAAAATTAATTATCAGATGCGTCTTTTAATGTAATAACTTGAAGAGTTAGAAGAACTTTAGAGTTTGCTCACTTGATGAAAATTCTAAGATGGATAACCTACAGAATAAAACTGTGCAGGTCTTGCCGATCTAATATGGGATGAAGCTAGTTTGATCTAAAACAGATAATTCCTTTAATAGTTGGAGTCAAACGTGACAATTATAGTGAAAATTATTAACAAAATATTTAAGTGGATTACAAAACATGTAACAAAAACTATATGATGATTTTTATAAATCAATTTGATTTTCCTTAAAAAAACAATAAAAACAAGTAACATATAATAAAAAGAATATTTAATTGAAACGGTACCTTGAAAAGAATACAAATGACACATTTCATATTTAAATTGTTATTTTAAAGGAACGAATCAATATATAATTTTTCTTTTCAATGAAATATTACATTGCAAGATATGTAATAAAAAAAAATAATTACTGTATATATAAAATGCAATATAATTTAATTATTATATTTATTGCAATCTAAATAAGAATTTATATTTTAGTATTATATAAATAAAAGAATTAAACATGTATAAAGAATGAGCACAAAATGAAAATAGTTAACGTGTAACGCACGACATGAAAAAATAATTCTATATATAAAAATAAGAATAAAGGAATAATGAGATTACGTATAATAATTTTAGTGAAATTTTAGAAATCTTAAAATATTCTTTTGGACGTTTGGTAAGGATTTGAGTTTGTCAAATAATATGACTTTTTAATAATTGATAAATTATGATATTAAACAATTAATTAATGGACTTTTTTTAATAATTTTTTAATAATTAATTTATAAATCAATGCTATATATAAAAGTAGGAATGAAAGAAGGAATAATGAGATTATTTATAATAGCTTTAGTGAAATTTTTAAAATTCTAAAATATCCTTTTGAATAATTGATAACAATTTGATTTTATTAAATAACATAAATTTTTAATAATTGATAAATTATGATATTAAATTATTAATCAATTGACCTTTTATTTCTCAATTTCAAAATGAATTAATTACTAAATCAATCAACAAACATATTTATCCTTAACAGTATCCCATAATATTTATCTAAACTTTAATTTTTATAAAATATGTAACTATTTATTTTATTGCAATAACACAGTATGTCTTAGACTTTTTTTTTCAAAATTTCTGTAAACTAAATTATTATATAAAATAATATAAAAATTTCAAATATATAAAGAAAAACTATGAAAAAATAATTTAAAAAATTTTAATAATAAAATAAATTTATTTTCTTAAATATATAATGTGGTTGGATTTTTAATATAACACATGATATTTTCTTTTAATAAATATTATATTTTAATAAATATATATGATAATGAGGCATTTGAAAATTTTTATATTTTAGTTTATAAATTTATTTTATAAATATTTGTTTTTATTTTTATTATAATTTAAAATATTTTATTTAGAAGAGATATAAAAATATATATTTTTATAACAAATTTTCAAAAAGGATATATATAATAAAGCCCTTTCCAAATTTTAAATTTTTTTACTTTTGAAATTTTTTTTAAACAAAATAAACATATGTGTATGTACGATGATGAACAGTTAAAAATTTTAATTTTAAAAATATATGTAATATTTTATTTTTATATCTACATATATTGAAATATATTTATTAGGTGTTATTATAATTATAATGAATTTTATATAAATGACAATATAAATTAAGCTGAAATATGTGTGTATATACACACTTCTATTTATTTTCACATTATTCTTATATAGTATTTTATTTTAATATTATAAAAATCTAAATAATTATAAGATTAAAATTATATTTAATATTTAATATTAAAAAATAAAAAATGATATAAAAAATTAAATGAGTATCAATAATAAGCATAATTAATATATAATCCACGTCATAAAAAATACAACTATAAGCGCGACAAAAATTATAGTTATAAGGAAAGTTGTTAGTTATAATCATAGTTTTGCAGAGCCAAGAAAGCCAGTTATGTACCTGACTTGACATCACCAATCTCATAGAATTATTAATTAAAGTATATATGGAAAAATTAACAATTTTTTATCTTAATCCACACACCAACTTGACGTGGAAAACTACGCTGAGAATTTCATGCATCAGTCCAAGAAAATTGAAAGAGGTTCGCTCATCCACTTTCCCTGCTTCTTTATCATTCTTGTAATTCTCAAACAAGTCTGCTGAATTGAAGCATTCCTATTTTCATATTCGATCAGTGCTTTTGATTTGTTTGGAAGAAAGTGAGGTCCTTGAGAGGATTTTCAGATTCATAAATTTATTTAACATTGAAGTTGAAACTCTTTTATCCTAAAATATTATTTTATATAATGTTGGAAATATCGGTTAAAAAATTGTTTAATTGTTTGAAAATTTGTTAAAAGAAATCAAAGAAAAGAAAATCTAAATAGCTATAGTTTGGTTATAACCTCGAGGCTATTAGGCTTTGAAAAAATTATTTTCGGGTATTTGAGATTTTATAAAATACATGATTTCGCCTTTATTGTTTAATAAAATTATTTTGCAGCCCTTAACATATGCCTCGACTCATTTTTCAATCCTTTCTTTGAAAAAGTCATATTTTTTCATTAATTTTATATAAAAAGATTGAAATATCCTTGTTAGATCATTTAAATGGCCCAAAAATAAATTAAAATAATAAAAAAAATCAGCAACCATAAAAATATTAAAACAGAACAAACTTTTCACGAACCCAGACCCATCTCTCCTCTCAATCCTAAACCACCGCCTTCAACTACATTTACAACTACAGTCAATAATCTGCTTCTGCGTTTCAAAAACGTTTCTTATCCGAAAACGCTTGGAAACGCCTTAGAGATGTTTATGGGGCCTTTCCATACACTGAGTAATTTGGAAACATATATTCTCTCTTTAGATATGTTTCCCTAAACTGAAAACTCTCAAAAATTTATTTTTCTAATTAAAAAAATGCATAAATAAATACAATTCATAAAATATGTATTTTTTGAGTATAAAATCTATAATTTTTTTTATATATGATTAAATATTGATTGCACTTAAACTTGTTAAATATACTTAATGGTTTATAATAATTTATATTTTTATATTTATAAATATAACCATATATTTTTCAATCTACGCGTTTCTTCCACATTTTCTTTTCTTATATTTAAAAAAAATATATGATTTTTACATGTCCGTTTCCACATTTTCATACTTTCACGTTTCCGTCTCCGTGTAACATAGGATGAGAGTAAAGGTTTTGGAGATAAAGGTTTGTGATTGGGAGGAAGGAGAGAAAATGGAGGAGACGGAGGAGAGTAACGCTTTGTGTTTAGAATTCGGGATGTGGAAGGAGTGAGATAGAGATGGGTGATTAAAAAATGTTTAGTAAAATATTTGTGGGTCCCACGATATATAGGTATTTGGGTCTTTTTATGCAAAAGTAATCGAAAAAATATAATTTTTTCAAAAGAAGGACGGAAGAGTGAGACGGAGGCATATGTCAAGGGCTGCAAATTAATTTTACCAAACAGTTAGGATGAAGTCATGTATTTTGTAAAACCTCAAGGACTCGAAAATAATTTTTCCTTAGGCTTTTTAGTAGAAGTTGACCTAGTTTGGTTATAAAGTTAGACTTCCTTTACTTCATAATGTTATTAAATAAGTGGATGTCCTATATGCACTAGAACATGTATTGTTAATTAATTATTTTGGACTGTCTTCTTGATTTGTGTGGAACTATATAAGGTTTACACTTATATAACTATATATATGTGGCTTCTCAAGAATAATAAATACACTCTCATAATTTTTCATATTTTGCTCTTTATTCCTTTTTTTTCTTCTCTTTAATTTTATATTATTTTATAATACATTATCAACATGAATTTGTTCTACACTATTATTTTATGGCTCTCTTGATTAAATCGTAAATTGTTTAAAGAAAGATCTCTTGATCAAATCGCTTAAAGATAGGATAACTTGTGATTCACAACAATCAAAATTAGGGTTAGTATATTTCAATTTATTTGCACTTAAAAGGTAATTTATTTTGTGTGTTCTTCTATAATTTTATTTATATGTTTAATTATTTCAATAATAATTGATGATTTAAAAGAAAATAATAAAATTGACAAGTAACAATGATGAAATTACAAATTATTTTGTGTTTTCATTTTAGATGTTCGCCTATTGTTGCACAACTATTTTGAATTATGACATGTGTTAATTAAGAAATTATAAGGCAATTCGTTGTTATTTTTATTTATACTTAAAAATAATTTAGTATAATCATATGTTAAATAATTACAATTAATTGCAGTTCGAACATATACAATTCGCCAATCGACCTAAACGGCCCAATTTTATTCTTCCATAGTTCAGACATATAAATTTCGACCCAATTTTCTCCGTCCATAGTTCGGACAGATACAATTCGCCAATTGACCTAAACGGCCCAACTTTCTCCATCCATAGTTCGGACATAAGCAATTTGCCAATTATCCTAAGCAGCCCAAACTCCCCCGTCCATAGTTCAGACATAGATAGTTCGTCAAATGACCTAATTTGCTAAGTCCACAGTTTAGACACATAAAGTTTGCCATTTAACCCAAGCAGCCTAATCCTTAAAGTATATGTCAAACAAAACCTTAACTGCATATCCTAGATATACTTAGATTGCTTAGATGACACACAATTCAAACACATATAAGGAAAAGAAAGCAGGCAAATAAAGACATTAAGTGAATGAAGCATGGGAGAAACAAAGAACTTGTAATAAACTTCTCCTTTTCATTAAGTGAAAAATTCTTTGCATCAGTAGTTACAAAATTTCTACAATAAATTAGAAACAAAAACCAATACAACATCTAAGTATGTAGATTCCTTTCCGATGTAGTAGGCAAACTATCCTTACAAGAGCTCAATTGGGCTCCTTTGCCTTTCACCCCTTCACCGTCTTCCCCTTCTTCTTATTCATCAGTCCCTTCTAGGTAAAATATTTACCCAATCCCAATCAGCATCTGGCTGCTTCTCCTTAAGCTTGGAAAATATGTTAGACCGAAGACTTAGGCAAGCTTTAGCCAAATCCTCCTCCCAGGACTCCTCCTGTCTCTTGAATTCTTGAAGCTCAGCCTCCATCTCATTATGAATACTCAAATTTTGAGGCTCAAAAGGCCAGTTTTGAGAATTCTCCGGAACGAGGAAAACTAGAAGGTCTGTCGGCCGCAGCGGTGGCAGCCGCCCTTCATGGCGGCGTTAGCCGCTGCGGCGATAGCCGCTATGAGGATCGCAGAACTGGTCCCGGAATATTTTTTGGAGGTCCGGAACTCCCGAAAAAGCTTCCGAAGTGAAAAAAAGAGAGAGAGGGCGGGACACACCCGCCCCAGCTAGGGCGGCCATGCCCGCCCAAGAAGGGCGGTCGCACCCGCCCTCGGGTCCCTTTTCGCCTATAAATTACAGCCCCGGGCTCTGTTTTCAGACACAGTCTGTGTTGACGGACATTCCCTTTCTCCCTTACGCTCCTTGCGATTCTTTACTGCTTTTCTGCATTTTTAATTTTTGCATTCTTGTTTGTTATTTGGTCACCTAAATTAAACCAATTAATAATTCATTTAACAAGAACCTAATTCTGGAGTTAAGAAGCGGTCGTCGATTAAACCAGGTATGTAAGTCGAAACTCTGCCTATTTAATTTCAGCACTCCATGCATATTTCTCTGCTACTCCTAATAATTCTACAACTGCATAATTGCATCCATATCATCATATCGGCTCAATTATAACATAATTTAGGCTAATGCCCGGTTAATCAATAATCGTGGTATTAAAGCTTAAATCCGACAATATTGGCCTAAAAGACCT
>CANUEP010137561.1:0-29481 GCA_947857235.1 Jatropha podagrica | reverse complement strand
CATTTGGTGGGTCAGGAAATTGCAGTAGCACAAATGCATTGAAGTTGAACCCCAAAGAAGACTATAACTAGACATTCCTCTTTTTTCAACTATTATTAATTGTTTTCTTTGTTTTTCTCCCTTTTTTAGTTTTTTTTTTACACACAAGAAAATCATTGATTCAAGAATCCAAATTTGCAATGGAAGAGGCAGATTGCTGTGATGACTCGATGATTGTTGGACATATGGTAGTTTTGTTAGAAGCACTCATGGATTTTAGTCTCTAATTCCATACTCTATTGATTATTAGTTATGTGGCTGTGTTGCCTTTGAAATTGATAAGCCTTCCTCACTTAGCATTGGTTGAATTTGGACTTGGCTTCTAATTAGCAAGGAAGAAGCAAAAAAGAATATGTAACCGTTTGTATTTTGTGGTTCCCACAATAAGGGTTTTTTTTTGTCTTTTCAATGTAAAATTAACGGAAAATCAGTCCTTTTTGGACAGAAGGACTGGATTGTTGGACGGAACCAAACCTTAAGGACGTCCGAATAATTTGACCAAAATACATGAACGAAGTTATTAATTTGATAAAAACTCAAGGATGAAATAACTAAGGTTATTTTTGTCATTTTAATGTAAAATTAATGGAAAATCAGCCCTTTTTGGACGGAAGGACTAGATTGTTAGACGGAATCAAACCTTAGGGACGTCCGAATAATTTGACCAAAATACATGAACGAAGTTATTAATTTGATAAAAACTCAGGGATGAAATAACTAAGGTTATTTTTGTCATTTTAATGTAAAATTAACGGAAAATCAGCCCTTTTTGGACGGAAAGACTAGATTGTTAGACGGAATCAAACCTTAGGGACGTCCGAATAATTTGACCAAAATACATGAACGAAGTTATTAATTTAGTAAAAACTCAGGGATGAAATAATAATTTTCCCTTTTATATTTATAAAAATAATATTTTTAAAAGATTTTTTAGTAAAATTGAATTTTAATTGATTAATCTCATTAATCAATAAAACATAGTTAATTAAAAACTTATTTAATTGAATAAATATTAATATAATAAAACCATTTGACAGAAATTATTTAGTACCCGATATTGTTTGATAAAATTAAAAGAACTAATAAAATTTTATAAAAATGTCAAAATTCTTTTTTTTTTTTTTTTTTTTTGCATACGTAGATATATTACTTAGCATTGACATTGGATGTTTTAGAGCTCACTTGTGAGAGATAATCGTCACATTAACATGAAATTAATGGAAGACAAATTGATGCTGAAATTGATACAGAAAACAACTAAGTATCGGTACTGATTGATAAATAAAATTAAACGGACTGGTTAGAATGGATAAAAAGGTCAAGGCTTAGGCTTTCTTTTTGTTTTTTTTTTTTCATTAGGCCAAAAACAAAATACAACAAAGTAGAGGGGTACAATTGCAAGATGCCAAAATCCCAACAGTCTCGTTAAGTACTTACCTACGAAAAAGACTGTATTCGTATCTCAGCTGTCCCTTTACCTTTTTATTTCTTTTCTAGTTTTTTTTTCACTCTCTTTTGTAGAGTCGTGCAGGAGTAGGAACCGGACTTCGTCTCCTATTTTGGCTCGCATTCATTTCCTTTCTTTCTACATATTCTATTTACTTATATGCACCACCACACACAATCCCTTCACTGCCACCGTTACCAACCCAAAAACACTCTTCTTCAGGATTCAGAATCTCTCTCTTTTTCCTCCAGCGGCAGGTTTTGTTAGCCTTTCTTCTTGTTCTCTGCAATTCAATCCGTTTTGTTTCTGTTTCTTCAATGAGTTTTTTGTTTATTTGATTTCCGGTTTTAATTGGAGCTATTATATTATGATTCTGTCTTGATCCTGATTCCTGACAATGAGTGTTAAACGAATATGATTTGTGGTTCTGAATTGAATTCTGATTTGATTTTGGCATAAATGATTCAATTGAATGCGTAATGCTTGAAGCAACTATTTTTGGTTTGGTTTTTAGTTTCTAGAGAATATAGTCCATGGAAAGTACATTTTTGTATTTTTATTTTTCGGAAAGCTTAAAAAGTATGGACTGTTGAATTCAAGTTGTGAACTTTTTCATGGCCATTGCCTGTAGTACGAGACAATACTCACACATATGGCAAAATTTTGTATTGTTTGATAGCGAACATTTCTTGTTGCCTTCTAGCAGATAAGATTATTTTGGACTCTTACTATCGAGTCTTCAGTCCGCGGAACCGCTGGTTTTGGCTTTGAAACCACCAGTTGTTCTAAAAGTGTGAAATCGAAATTGAAATGCTCTTAGCTTCTGGTGCCCTTTCGGTCTGGTTTGGAACTTTTCTAAGTGTTTTTTTCATTTTTTAATTTTATTTTAGAATTTGTTATTTTTTAGCATGACTGAAAAAAGTAGTGTAATAATAATAAAAAAATAAACAGATCTATTGAAAAAAAATGTAATAAAACAAAAGAAAAAGGTTATTTTATAGTGTTTAATTTCACAAAAACTGATCACGATTTAGTTTTAGTTTTTACTGACTAAACTGTGGTCAGTCTTTTGCTGACTTTTTAATATAATACAAAAAAAATCAATGATTAATATATATATATATATATATATATATATATATATATTAATTGTAATTTGATGTTTGCTGTGAATAAAAACCAACGCTGTTCGTTTCAAAAGTTGTGGTCCATTGACATCTTTGCCCCCTGAAAGAAATAAAAGTTCTTCTTTAGGTTTATAACTTTACAGTAAAAATTGTTTCATCTTCTTTCATTATTTGCTTCAATTTTTGCCAGCCCTAGTATTTAATGCCAGAATCATACACAGTTGCTATGATAACTTGGACTTGGTGTTAAAGCTTAAATTTCTACTCATCTGAAGAACTCCTTTATCCTTTAAAATTTAAAATAGAAAACTGCAAGTACTTAGATGGCAAACTATATGGACTCCAGCTATTGCTTGATTGATTTACTATTGGTTTCGTTTTTTTCCCCCCAAGTATGTTGTTTTTCTGTTTTCTATTTAGATGCGTTTTTTCCAGCTGGCTGCATGCTGTGTACACGTAAGTAAGTACTCATGTTTCCTGATTGCATTAGTTACCAACTCCAATTCTTATGATCAGTTCTTCATTATGTACGTGTGCGCACGGGGTTATAACTGAAATATTGAACTAGTTTATTTGCAAAGCATAATGTTTCCTAAGAAGTATGTTATACTGCTCGCACTTAAGGCTTATGATTACATGCTTACTGCAAATAAAATTTGCAGATAATGTGTTATTGTTCTCTGTTTTGGAAGACAGAGGAATAGAATCTTGTAAAAGCTGAAACATTGTTCTGATGGTTATGATTCAACATGGATGTGTTAATGATCATTGCAGACTGACTTTCTAATTTTGAGTTTATGATTCCTTTTGTAGGTGAACCGCTAGCAAATCTTTGAGGAAATTATGGCAGAAGATGACCTGTACACAAAAGATGGGACAGTGAATATAAAAGGAAAACCTGCTAATAAAATGAAAACTGGAAACTGGAAGGCATGCCGATTTATTCTTGGTATGATATTCAATTGGCTTGTCTTTGGCTAAGATAACTGCAAAATGACATGCTACTTTTTCAATTTTTCTTTTACGAGCTCCATAAGATGGCTCAATTCTGTGCAATTCTGTTTGTTATAATCCATGTCAACGCTGAAATTTCGTTGCAGGGAATGAATGTTGCGAGAGGTTGGCATACTATGGAATGAGTACCAATCTAGTCAACTATCTTCAGGAGCGTCTCAACCAAGGAAATGTTGCTGCATCAAACAATGTGACCAATTGGTCAGGAACTTGCTACATTACACCACTGATCGGAGCCTTTCTAGCTGATGCATACTTGGGAAGATATTGGACAATTGCCAGTTTTGTTATCATCTATATCCTTGTAAGTTTACTTCAACCAATTTCTTACCTATAGAATATTAAATCCAAATTCACATAAATTTTAATCAATGCCTTGAGTATCAAATTTTTTTTGTTTATGCTTTCTCTCAGCCATTCTAAAAAGTCCATAAAAACTTCAGTGGAAAAAGGTTTTAACTTAACATTATTAGAGGCATAACAGAAGATTGTGTTGAAAAAGCATGCTGTAGAAGTAATAACAAAATTTTTGGGCAAAAATTTTGACAAAGCTCTGTTCTTTTTCTGGACAAATTATGCAAAGAATGCCATGCTGATGAACTGTTGGTTTTTCTCATATGGATACCATTAATATTACAATAATTTTTTTTTTGGCAAATTATGTAAAAGAAGTTGTTTCTGCTTTGTTTCGTTTTCACAAGGTTAAGTGTCAGTATAGAAATAATGTGATAGCATTAAAACCAGGCTATCAATTCTTTTTCCGCTTAGATCATGCTGTTGCAGAACATGCCAGGTGCAAATATAACGCACACTTTTCTTGTAGGGGATGGCACTCTTAACTTTTTCTGCTTCTCTCCCTGGACTAAAGCCATTATGTGATAAAGATTCTTGCCACCCAACAGGAACACAAAGTGCAGTATGCTTTCTTGCACTTTATTTAATTGCTCTAGGGACTGGTGGAATCAAGCCATGTGTCTCATCCTTTGGTGCTGATCAATTTGATGAAACTGATGATATTGAAAAGGAAAAGAAGAGCTCTTTTTTCAATTGGTTTTACTTCTCAATCAATATTGGTGCCCTTGTTGCCTCTTCTGTTTTGGTCTGGATACAAATGAATGTCGGTTGGGGGTGGGGATTTGGGATCCCAACAGTTGCGATGGCCATCGCAGTTGTGTTTTTCTTCTCTGGAAGCAAGTTATACCGAATTCAAAAGCCTGGAGGAAGTCCTCTTACCAGGATTTTTCAAGTTATAGTTGCATCCTTCAGAAAATTGCATGTTCAAGTTCCTGTTGACAAGTCTCTCCTCTATGAGACTACGGATGAAGAAAGTCATATCCAAGGAAGTCGCAAACTTGAGCACACAGACAAGCTCAAGTAAGTATTCTGAAGCATTTATTTAACCTATGGGTTCATTAAAGCAAATTTGTTATCAATTAGTTATCAAGGGTATGTTCTGGAAATTAGTTATTAATTAATTATCATTGGATGACCTGCATGTCTTATATTTTGGTTTCTTTTAGTATTTTTCTTCTGTTGCAATTCATTATCTGATGAAAGTTGGGCAATGTTCCAAAATTCAGCAAATAAGGGTTCGCTTTCTAATTTTGATCTCATCAAAACTATCAAATTTCAGGTTCTTTGACAAGGCAGCTGTGGAGACCCGATCTGACAGCCTCAAGAGCTCACCAGACCCATGGAGACTATGCACAGTAACTCAAGTTGAAGAGCTCAAGGCAATTATCAGACTGCTTCCAGTATGGGCAAGTGGAATTGTCTTTTCCACCGTATATAGTCAAATGAGCACCATGTTTGTTTTACAAGGAAACACCATGGACCAACATATGGGTCCAAAATTCAAGATTCCATCAGCATCCCTCTCACTGTTTGACACCCTTAGTGTCATTTTTTGGGCCCCAGTATATGACCGATTCATCGTCCCATATGCAAGAAAATTCACAGGTAATGAACGAGGCTTCACTCAGCTCCAACGTATGGGCATCGGCCTTGTTATATCCATTTTTGCAATGATCGTTGCTGGAGTATTAGAGGTTATTCGGCTTCAATATGTCCAAACGCATAACTTCTACGATCTTGAGTATATTCCAATGTCAATTTTCTGGCAAGTTCCGCAGTACTTTCTTATTGGATGTGCAGAAGTTTTTACTTTCATCGGACAATTGGAGTTTTTCTATGACCAGGCACCAGATGCTATGAGGAGTCTATGCTCAGCTCTCTCACTTACTACGGTTGCTGTAGGAAATTACTTGAGTACTCTTTTGGTTACTATAGTGACCAAAGTTACTACGAGGCATGGTAAGCTTGGCTGGATTCCAGACAACTTGAACAGGGGCCATCTCGATTACTTCTATTGGCTCTTAGCCATTCTCAGCATCTTGAACTTCTTTGTCTATCTTTGGATTGCAAAATGGTATACTTACAAAAAGGCTAGTGGGCGAGCTCATTGAGACATTCTTAGCGGATATTTCTGTTTATTGTACCTTTTTAAGTTTAGTCTGGTTGTTCGTGGCAGGAGGAGGTGCTTGTAAAATATTCTTGGACGTGTTAAGGAATTTTTATGTGTAATACAAGCTTTAGTGTTCTTTACGTTTATGATATTCATGGATGATTAGAGCCAGGGGTGGAGCTGCTAAGGGGCCACCGACCCCAGAAATTTCTTTTTTAAAAAATCGCATTTTGATCTCTCAAAACATTACAAATTATATTTGACACCTCTAAAATTTTAAAAAATTTAAATTGGCTTCTCCAAATAATTTTATAAACTAAGCTCGTTTAATTTATTTCAATGAACAGTCTTCAAACGCCTTTAAGCTCGGTTTAGTGTTAACATAATTGTTCTTGTAAGGACATTATTCAAAATAATGTTTTATTATTTCATAGAAATAATTATTTTTAATGCACAATGTTTAGATAAAAAATCAATTGTTAAATAAAAATAGTACCTAAATTATTCAATTTTTACTAGGCCGTCGAACTTGTGAAATGCTGAAACTTATTTGAGAAATTAGCAAATCAAGCTTAAACTAGATCAAGATGTTCAACTCAATTTGATTCAAAATTCAGTAGGTGAATTCATATCATAGTCCAAACTTTAAGACTGAGTGTTTTACGTAGTAAAGCCCATATTTCGTGTGATTTTACTGTCGAGCCCATTGAACAAGAAAAAGCCCATTTCAAGAATTCGCAATATCATGTCAGTGTAAAGAGTGGTCACACTCCATAATAATATCCACCAAACGAAAGGTTCAAAATCCAAGCCCCTCTCTCCCACTTCTGTCAGGGAAAGCAGAAGATGATGGCGCTCAAAGCCATTAACGCCTCCTTTTCACCTACAAAGCATACCCATTTCCATACAGGAAGACCAATTAACCAGAAGAATTCAATATTATGCCTTTGCAAATCCAGTGATTCTAATTCTGATTCAGAGGCGTCTCCACCTCCTGAAGGTGATACTCGTAAGCAAGAGCTACTTGCCAGAATAGCTATGCTTCAAGCTCAAAAGGTTCGTCTCACTGATTACCTAGATGAAAGATCAGCTTATCTGACTCAATTTGCAGAAGAAGCCAATGCCGAGTTCGATAAAATTGGAGAAGATGCTCTTAAAGGACTCGATGAGGCTGGTACCAGGGTCTGTTCAATTTAGTTCCTTTATTAGCCAAAAAAAAAAAAGCTCTTGCTAAGGAATTATCTCCATAACCCATTTATTCATTATTTTTTTCATTAGCAGATAATGGAGAATATAGAAAGCCAGATGCAAGCTTTTGAAGAATCTGCAGAGTTGAACAGACAAGAAATTGAGAAGAACGAAAATAAGATAGCAGATTTTGAAGGTCAAATTGTTAAAGACAGGAATGAGGGAATGTTCTTTAAGAATTTAGGGCAGAAACCGTCTGTTGATAAAGCCAAGGCTAAATTGGAAGCAGAGAGGATAAAAGAGCTTACCAAAACAAAAGCTGGGTCCAAAGCTAGAAAGAATATTTACCTTGCTTTAATTGGGGTGCTAGTCATTGCCATTGCTGATTCCTTCATTTCTTCTTCACCTGATTGGCGAAAAGTTGCAGTTCTTGGAGCAATTTTAGTGGGTTTGATCACTCAGTTGAGCTATGAGCAGAGATTGTCATCAGAGGTTGAAAGTATGGAGAAGACGGACAAGGAAAAGAAATAAAGTTACTTCAGCCATCTGATCCAATGAAATATGCTATACAATCGGTAAGTCAACAATTATCAGTGAAAATATAGCAAGATTCAATAGCCCCAAGTGAAAACTTGCAACTTGGATTTGATACATCAAGCAGTTTTCTTTTGCATCGTTCACTTTGATCTTGGCAATATTACTCAAATCACCAAGAACCATGTAACTACGTTAGTTACTAGGCTTGATGCTTTATGAACTTATCCCTGTCACTGTACACAGAAACAAAGAAAAAGCGTAGCCTTGCATCATTCACTTTGATGTTGGCAAATATTACTTAAATCACCAAGAACCATGTAACTAGGTTAGTTACTAGGCTTGATGCTTTATGAACTTATCCCTGTCACTGTACACAGAAACAGAGAAAAAGCGTAGCCTTTTATTTCATTATCACATAACAGAATGCTTTTGTCTCATGGCTTGTATTGTTGACATCAAATGCAAAAATGGAAATCTGTTGCCACTGTTCAACTGGCCAAACTAATGAGGAAAAGCATAATCGAGGTGTAACTGATGATCACAAACTTCAGGACTGGACTTCAAGAGCTGAATTGTCATTCTAAATAAATCTCACTGTGAGATAACATGAACAGGACAATAATTCATCTAATTTGCGAGGCTTATAGGCCAATTGGTTACAGACCAGTTCAATGGTAAAGGTTTTGTAGTGAAGTATCACCAAAATGTATCAGTAAAAGCATTCCAAAATCCACATACACCTAATTTTGTACATCCTAAACCATATTTTCCTAAAGGCCTTTCTATCAAAATATACTAACAAGAATTCTGGGCCCAGAATGAGCTGATCCAGTAAACAAGAAGATTATGGTGTAACTTGATAATCAGAATAGAGAATACTCACCATATGCCAAAGTAAGCTCCAAGGTCGTAGTCAGGGCATGAATGCCTGCAAGGATTTCCAATATAAGGAAATAATGTTTGCGACAACAGGGTCCTTCAGAAACAAAAACAAACAGTCGATATTTGTTCATGCCTCCTGGAAAACTCACCTCAAATTAGCATGAAATGATTGCATCCTTTTATCACCCGTGAAACTTCAACTAGTAGAGTGATCCCATAAAAGATTCCATTTACTTGAATCCAGGACTTCATGGTAGCTTAGCATCTCCTTACTACGAGTTGCAAGACCTGAAAAAAATATTGTCAACAAAGAATTAAATAAACTATCCAATATAAGCTGGAAAGTGCATCATAAGAATTTAGCTTCATTTGTCACTATAATCAACTGAGGAAAAGGAAAGACACAGAATTCGACCAAAAAAAAAAAATACATACTTCCCTGGTATTTTAAACTCTAACAAATCAAGAAGTTCCACAATTAACTGCAGCTCTGACAAGGATATTCCATGTAATAGCAGTAGGAACTATTCCCCGATTCAAAGCATCATTTAAAAAGCTGATGGCATCTGTTATTCTATTGCAAGAGCAAAGTCCCTTGAGAGTGATATTATATGAGATGATATCTGGCCGTAGGCCAGCATCTAAAATACTATGCCAAATCTGTAATGCCTTTTCACAGTCACTGGCTTTATACAGCCCCTCCATGAGGGTATTGTGAGTGACAAGATTGGGAACACAGTTTGATCGCTTCATAGTTGAAAAAAGCTGCAAAGCATCTTCAATTTTGCCTGCAGAGCAAAGCCCATGCATCAGAATATTGTGCATAGTCACATCAGGCTTAATACCTTTTTCAAGAGCTCGTTGCCACAACTTGAGGGCCATGTCAATCTTCTTTACTTGACAAAGGCCATCCAGCAACAAGCTACATGTGATTACATCAGGCTTCAACTCTTTCTCTAGCATCTCCTTAACAAAAGAATATGCCTCGCCGAATCTTTCTGCTTTGCATAAACCATTTATAAGTGTGTTATAAGAGACAACAGTAGGAGAGCAACCCTGATGCTCCATTTCCTTCAAAAAGCTTATTGCCGCCCCAAGTTTGGAAGCTCTAACAAATCCAAAAAGCAGTGGATTGCAAACATAAGGATCCAGCTTATAGCCATGTTTTTCCATCCGAAACACCATGTTGATTGCTTCATCTAGTCTCCCATCTTTACACAAACCATCAACCACTGAAGAATATGCAAAAGTATCCAACTCAGCACATCCATCTTCAGCCTCTTTCAATATCTTCAAAGCCTTATTTACACGTCCATTCTTGCACAAACCATTAATTAGAACACCATAAGTGGTGGAATCAGATCCGCCATCATTCTTACATAATATTTCCCAAATGAAAATTGCTTCTTCCACCTTTCCATTCTGGAACAACCCTTTGATCAAAATGTTATAACTAACAATATTCTGACAATTCTCCTTATCCATCACCGCCCACAATTCAAAACTCTCCTTAATCCTCCCTGCTTTACAAAACCCATGAAGCATTGCATTATAAGTAACAACATCAATAACTACACCACTTTCAGCCATCTCTTTATAAACTCTTACAGCCCCGTCAATGTTCCCTACTTTACATAACCCATGTATCAAACTGCTGTATGTAAACATATCCTTTTCACGTTCATTCTTTTTCATTCTCTCCCACATTTCCAAACTCTCATCAAATCTCCCACACTTGCACAGCCCATTTATCATAATGTTATAAGTAACTATACTTGGATAAACCGAAGGCGCCTCCACTAACCTCTTCCAAATTTCTTTAGCCTGATGATAATCCCTTTTCTTTAAAAATCCATCAATCATTATGTTATAGCACCTTACATCAGGTATCATTCCTCTTTCAAACATTTCATCAAACACCTCCAACGCAAATGACAAATCCCCACCTTTCCCCATCCCACCAATTACAGTAGCATAACTATACACATCAGGCTTAAAATCTCCTCCCCACATACAATCCAACAACTGTTTCGCCTTGTTAAATTGCTTCCTTCTGCACGAAATCTTAAGCATAATATTATAAGTCTGCAAATTTGGCAATATACCCTTGGTTTCAAAATAAGCGAAGAAAGACTCGGCCCTATCCCACTGATTGAACTCAATAAAAGCATTTAACAAAGAATTACACGACCTTATTCCAGGCTTACAACCAAAAATATCCTCCATTTTTTGAAAAGTATCTAAAGCTTTATCTACCATTTTGTTCTTTGTATAAGCTTTGATAACTATTAAAGCAACATCTTCTGTGCATTGGCATTTCTGGATTTTTATGAGTTCAACGATCCGAGATACGTGGACGACGAGTCTTGAATCCATGAGTCGACGAAGGATGTGTTCGAATACGTGGGTAGAGTGGGTGAAACCCGGATGGCGAGTCGCCGAATCGAACAGGGAGAGTGCGGACAGAGAATCCTTCTCGGCTTTGAGAAGCGTGAGCAGTCGCTTCCAGGAGAGGGGCATGGGGAGCTTGGCCATAGCAGTGGCAGGCAAGGTAATTCTCGGAGTTTCTGCGTCTCATTTTTTCATGGCAAGTTTCTCTGACGGAGCAATTTTTTTGGGACACTACAGCGGCGCCAACGGTTGGGTTTTAAAACGAAGTTCTGTCCTCGGAAATACTTACTAACACCGGGCCTGTAAATTAACATCTAAACCGACATGGTTCGACCCATTAAACTCTCGAGATGGGCTTGAAATTGCTGGGACACCCATGAAAGATAAGGTGTTACCACTTGCCACCAACAGAGCCCATAACATGGTAAACACGAACGTTTATTTTAATATCAGATATACTGCCTAGAAAATTTCTATTTTGAATATCCTTCTTACATAGAAAAATTTAGTTAAAATAAAAACTTTAGAAATAATGCAATTGTTCAAAATCTAGAGTACCTTTATTATTTGAGTTTCTGTATTAATTGTACATAATCCCTTTGGGCATTTAATCCCTTTCGTGCTTCTAAAGTGAAAGTATACAGTTATTTTATCACAGAATTATAAACTACTGAGAGTTGATATGCTTAACTTGTAAATGTATGCTCATTTTATAAACATTTTATTATAAGATGTTTCTTTTATAATATTTACCTGGAAAAATTTAATCTTTATCACATCGTACTAAACTAATTTGTGGGTATTTTTGTAAATTTACAGTGAATAATGCACTTTTCCAACCTTCCTTTATCATTTTCTCTCTAAATTTTTGTAAGCCAAAGTGATTTTAGCACAAACTTTTGCCCCTTCCAAATTGTTTAACCACTTTCCAAACAGATAAAATAACTTTCCTTAGATATTTCACCTCAACATTTTCTTTTCTCCCTTGTTCCAAACAGACATGAAGGAGTTTGGTTTTGTTATTGTTTCTTATGTTTGTAAGCAAGCCAACAACAAATGTGCAGATTGGATAGCTAGTTTCGCGGTTAACTTTCTGTTGGGTGTTCATGATCTATATGTTTTTCCGTAAGGCTTGTTGACCTGGATTTCTCATGATGCTGAAGGAGTAGCTTTCTCTAGATTCTGTATTTGAGGCTATTGCCTTCTTTTTTCTACTTAAAAAAAAATTCCAATTCTATTTTAAACGTTCCAAACAGGACATTTTAAATATCAATTAAGTATTTAAATTAGGTTCCGATCTAACTTAATTCGAACACTTTTAAAATTAATTTTTGACTATTTAAATTGAATTTCAATGCAATCTGATTTTAATAATCCCAATCAAAACATTCAAATAACAATTAATTATTTGAATAAATTTTTATTTACGTAAGACTAAATTGTTTAAATTAGATTCCAATGCAATCTTATATAAACAATCTTGATATTAATTTGACATTATTCAAATTCAATATAAACGATAATTCAAAACCCTCCAAAGCCTTAGCTTTGGTCTTAATGTTGGACCAATGTTTGGTTATTGAACATAGTAATATTAAAAATTAAATTAGCGTAGATAATTTTCACATTATTTTCAAATTAGTAAATGCAAAAAAATAAATTACAAAAACAACATTTCATTTTCATTATCAAAATAATACAAATGTGGTGGACGGACTACTAAAAGTGTTTATGGGCTTTCAGTAAGCCCAATACTTGAAGGACTTTGGAAAGCGTTTGTACTCTTCATATTCCTAAGGAAGTTAGAGTATTTTCTTTGTATAAAGGAAGTTGGATAGTCTATTTCTCTCAAGATTGGCAAACTAAACACAGATATTTATCCTCAATCAAACATCATAGTAAAAGATTTTGGGCCATATACATAAATTGATTCCTCAAACTTTATATGAAAAATTATGTATGTAAAATTAAAAGTTTTTAGGACGTTTGATTTTAATATAAAAAATATTGATTTAACAAGTGGTTAGTATAACTCTTGAAATAATAATTTTTATATTTTAAAATCTAATAAATATTTAATTATTTAATTTTATAAATTAAATTATTCCATCGGTGGAATTAAAGTGTTTAATATATATAATTTTATAATTTTATAAAATAGAAGTTCAAGGGGCTAAGAAAATTTTCAATAAATATATATGGGCATGAATCAAAATTAGAGGGGTTAAAAGAACTTCGAGAATTAGAGGAGTTAAAAATTAGTTCCTTCTTATTTTTTCTGATCATTCGTTAATAAAAAAAAGATAATTTAAAAAAAACACTTCATTTTTTCTTGATATTAAAAAAAACATTGATTGATTAGCTTAATATACGGAATAATCTCATATTAGTTGCTAGGTTGCATAGACATGGGACACGAGATATAAGAATGTATATAATACAAAAATTATTAAAAAAGTAGGACATTCACATGTTTATGGCACTATACACTAAATAAATACGATACATTAGTATTTTAAATAAATAAATAATCATTTATAATAAATCATAAATTTAAAATAAAAAATACTTAATTTATTATTTCAATTTTGAAAATAAAATATGTTAATAGCGTATTTGTATTTTTTTTTTTTATGCAGATCATATCAGGAGTGTCAAGATTGATTATGACACGTGAACACAATTTGCTCAACAACGAAATAAATGGGTTAGAGTTAAGGTTAAGTGGGTTCGTGTCATAAACAAGTCACTCATTACTCATTTATGACAAGAATATAAATGAGTCGTGTCATGGGTTGACACACAGTTTAGACAAGTAATCTGTTTATTTAAAAGCAAATAGATAATTCTAATGTTAAATATAAATACTCTAACTAAAGCCTATTTAAATTTTATTGGTGTATTACTTATTTATTTTAGTTATAAATCTTGAAAAATTTATGTATGAAAATTTATTTTTAAATATGATTGGAGTTAAATAAGTTATAATTTTAAAAATATTATAAATAGGTTAAATGAATTGTATACAAATTAACACGGTCCACTTAATCTGTTTATGATATTAAGCGGGTTATACGAGTTGTATATAAATCAATACATCTCACTTAACACGTTTATAGTATTAGACGGGTTAAACGTATCGCATTTGTGTCGATAAATTTAACATAATTATTAAATTGATCATATTTGTGTTAACCATAATTGTGTCACGTGTTAGGTGAATCTGTGCTGAATTTAAGACATCAACCCATTTTGACACCTTTAAATAATATCATGTATAACTTTTGTTATTGCATATTTCAAAGAGACCTTACAATTTGTTTTTTAGCATATTTTAATAAAATATAATTATATAATATATTTTACGATTATTATAATTTTATTACTTTTAAATCATATTATAAGAAATTATTTTATCCTTTAATATTACTTTAAGATTGCTAGGGATTCTAACTTAAAACTTGATGATTTGAACTATAAGTAATTTAAAATTTTCAATGCAAATTCATAAGGTGCTCAAAGAAAATCTTTATCAAATAGAATGAGTTAACGAGGTTATTTACATACACAACATCATATGTAATCTATATTTAAAATATTCATTCACATCAATTAATTAATCTTCTATTCGTGCATTGCATTCTAATATAAATTTTAACAAAAAATAAACAATTTATTTATTAATTATATGTATAATATAATTATTCTCCTAGTTAAAAAAAAACTTAATAATTATTTAAAAGAATGAACAATTAACTACGATATTAATTGTATTTAACTTAAAAAAATTAAAAGATTCTCTAATTATAAACACAAATAATTAAAATCAATTTACATTTAATAAAGTTGAATGGTTAGATCTTACGTGGACGCTGAACGATTAAATTTGATTTTAGATAAATGGTGTTGAACGATTAGATTTTATTTTAATAAAATAACGTAACTCTCAATAATATACATGTCAACAAAGAAGAAAGTTTATTTGTCCATATGACACATGTAAAATTTATAAATTAATTATGGCTAAAAGATTGTTCTTTTTTTTTTTTTAATTGTTATTCCTAAGTGTTTGATAGATATCAAAATAAAACTTACCATATAAATGATAAAATCCTAAAATAATTTTCTAAAACATAAAATTGAATGAAGGGGAAATGCTTGCAATTCATATTGAAATCTAAAATTTAAATTCACAAATTTCAAGCAAAACTATTTTAAAATGAAACTAAAAAACATCAAACATGTTGAATTAAAAAAAAAAATAAAATGTTAGGCAGGCAATATAGTGTATAGTGCCACAAAACACAACCGTTGACAAATAAATAAGGTAGGCAATTAGCTTAAACAAAATTATTACCGTCGAGGGGTAATGGGAGCAAGAGCAACTGGGCACTCATTGGGTTGCGAGCCTCTTCCTTTATTTATTTATTTTTTTTTTTTTCTTTTGCCTTTCTTTTCTTTCTTTCTTTCTTTCTTTATCTCTCTCTCAATGGAGAAGCATGTTAAGATGTTTTTCCTGGTGACTTTTTGACTTTGGAGGCAAATTTCGTTGATCATGGAGCTTTTGCATATGTAGAGAAAAGCACAAAGCATCATCTCCAACTCATTATATTGGAATATTGATTAGTTAGATTCCTTTCCTTTGATTATCTAAATTGCAAAATTAGTACTCTTTCATTTCATTTCATATGAATTAATCATTACATAGCTTGATTGATTTCTGTTTTTTATAATGGGATTTGAGCCCTACTCACAATTTCGATCTCATTTGTTTTTTCTTTATTTTCAAACAAAATCTTGGTATTAAAAAATTTTCTTCTTCCCTTAAGAAATCGGACATGTAGACTATTGCTCATCAATTTCCTGTAGATTTACCACTCAAATCAATCTAAAAGGAGAATGAATTTATACAGTCCACTCCAACTCATTTTGACTTGATCTCTTCTGAGTATTAGAAAAGATATCCGATGTACCCAAATCATCATGTAAATGTAGTTTGAGCTTTATCACTTATTTGTACTGAAAAAGGACAAGTTTTACGTTCCTTTTTGTTAATAATCCTTTCGTTAATTATCCACATCTTTGCCAATTAATCGATCCTGTTAAATTTAACAGAGTGCATAAAGCCCCAAGAAAAATGTAAAACCACTCCTTTTCCCATGGCATTTTGAGGGTAGAAATATAGATCCTCAGAAAGGAATCAATTTGAACAAACAAACAAACAAGTGAGCAAAATACCATTTGAGATTTCTTGATCCAAGCACACAAGAACAGACTACAGAGTATAGACAGACAGTAACTAACTAATCATTATGAACTAAAAACACTGTACAGAGAGGCATCTTCCATGTTCTACACGAGTAAGCTTATTTAACCATAATCTATCTGTCTTTTTCTGTTCAGCAGCTTATATCAGAAACAAAAACTTGCTGTCTATTCAATGCAGGTTTCTCTATGGCTACCAAATTCCTCTTCTGCAATTACCTGATTAACCAGGCTCCTTCCTTTCGAAATATGATCTCCAATTATCCATGTAACCACAAAGAAAAAAACCCGATGACCCGAAAAAAAAAAAAAAAAAAAAAAGAACCACCAGCTAAACTCCGAAAATAAAACCTCAATTAATTGACACTTAAAAGGAAAAGGCAGTAATACATTACTGTCTTATGCCCATTAATTTTGGGAACAATAACAAAGGAGACATAAGTTCACATCATCACTCTTTTTTGTCCCAAAAGAATATGTAAGATGACAAAAAACATTTTAGAGTGTAACAGAGATAAGCATGCAGGTTGCAGCCTTGACCCCCCTATAGGCTATCAGGGGAATTCTATGTAGGACAAGAATGAAAAATATACAATAAAATACCCTCAACTGAAACCATAGACAAACCACAAACATATTCTATTATGCCCTCCCTACCCAGTTCCGGTAAACAAAAGAAAGAAAGAAAAGGCAAAAACTTTTTTTAAAAAATATGTAACCGTTAAACAACAATATAGTTAACAAACAAGTAAAGAAAATAAAACACAAGAAAAATCTTGTTATTTGAATAATTTGAGAAGAAGAAATGCAACTCGCAGGAAAGGCAACAAATTTAAGGATGCTTCTGTTTTTGTTTTTTTTTTTTTTTTTTTTAATCCAACCAACCAACCAACTCATGAAGAATAATACATTAGGCATGTGTGCTTACACAACAAATGCAGCATCAAAATTAACAACATTAAACCAAAGAAACACCTTATGGACTTTGTTTGGAATTCAGTACAATCGCAATACACTCCTTGCAATGGATTGTGCATGACTGGACTTACTCTTTCCCCAACCACCTCTCCGGCTACTCCTCAGCGGTGTCAAGTAGAACCTTAACAGTCCATTATCGATGTTATTTGGCGAATACCTTGCACTTCTATTCCTCTCCAACACAAACTCTTCTCTTTTCTTTCTTCCATTCCCATTAGTTTCAACATTGCTCTTTCTTGCACTACCAAATGATCCACCACCACCACTAAAGCCAAAACCATTTGAATTTCTCCAACTAACACTGCTATTGCTCCTCAAAATCTTTGGATTAAAACCCCCTCTCACCTCACCACTACGTTCCCCTCTCAATTCTTGCCAAGACTCTGAAAACGACCTTTCAACTCCATTTGCTCTGCTATACCTATCTTCATCTTCATCTTTGTTCACACTTCGCCGGTGAATAAACCCCAAAATGTTCCATGCCTTCCCCCATCTCCGCGACTTCTTAGCCCCTTTCCTTTCACCATTTGCCACCACAGAGGCATTATCTCTAAACCCCATTTCAAAAGTCTCAGAGCAATCATCTCTTAAAGAATTAGAATTGGAGTTGGAATCCCTATCCGGAACAACCAATTTAGGTCCTTGAAAGTAGTCAACAGTTGCTGGTGACACTTTTGCATTAGAAACAGAAGCCGAAGAAGATTTTAACTCGTCGATCTCAGCAACAACAGCCGCAGCAGTCTTCCTAATAGAATTAGACCTGTCAAGACTTCTTCTCCTCCTAGAAGAAGAATCAGAATAGTAGTCTCTAGTTTGAGCAGAGCCACCAGGAACAGTTTCATCTTCATGGATTGAATTCATAGGCATTGGCTGCGGTTCTTCAACTGGGATTTGAGTATCAGACCTTAAAACCATATTAACAGGAGCATCTTCAACAACAGAAACCATAGTAGGCATTCTTGGAAACGTTCTTCCAATCAAATACCCGTCCCACGAAGCACGGGGCTCGTCGAAAGAATAACGAGGATCATCAAACGATATCCTTCCTGCATCGAGCGAGAATCTCGGATCCGTGTCGCAAGATCTTCTACCGAACCCGTAATCCGCAATTTCCGACTGGGTTTCTCTGTATTGACGCCCAATCGGCTTCTCCACCGGCAATGTGGCCGACCCTGGCCCACCATTCCTTCGTTTTTTCAGCTTCTGTTTTTGCCTCCACTTCTGCAGCTTCTTGCTGAAAACTGAAGCAGCAGACCAGAAACTACCTGCAATTTCTTTAAAATCTCTTCCTGAAGGTTTCTTTGTTTGCGAATCGAGATCTATGTGGTCTTTCATGGGCTTTAGCTCCTCCTCTTGCAGTTGCTCTGGCTCTATAACAATGGCTTCTGGTTCCAGTTCCTCTTCTTCAATAATTTCTTCAATTGGGTTTGCGTTGGAGTTCCTTGCAGTTAAAATGGGCTCGTCTAAAACCCTGATAATGTCTCCGCTCTCTGTTCCTCTCTCATTATCACTGTCGGATTCGATTTCTTCTTCTTCTTTAGACTCAAAAACTGTGTCGTTCTTTACACTGGAAGAAGAAATTCTGGACTCAACTTCAATTTCAGGACCTTTAAACGACTCCCTTTTAGAAGGGTTTCGCTCGTCGTCTTGATAAAAAAGAGACCAAAGAGTGCTACGAACCCTAACGTCGCAGGATTTTCTCTGCGGCTCAAAAACACCAGAGAATCCCTCGTTTTTAGAGGCAGAAAACGACTTGGTGCGGCGGAGCTCGGGGAAAAACGAAGGCTTAGAAGTACCGCTCCCACCAGAAGGCTTAAAAATGGCTTTAAGAGCAGCGGTGGCGGTGCTGGTAGTAGGGATGGGTGGTTTCCGGGAAGAAGAAGAAGCGGAGTTTGAAGAATGATCGAGCACGGCGAGGCGCTCGCAGAGGCATGAAGGGCAAAAACCGGTGAAATGCTCGTCGGGATGACGGTCACAAGAGGTCGAAGGACGGTGGGGCTGTGGCGGTTGTGGCGGCTGAAGTTGTGATGGTTCGGTGGTGGGATTCATAACCGGTGGTGAAATGTAATGCGCAGTTTGCTCATATTATTTTGAGCTAGTGTGAGAGAGAAGCAAAAGCAAATGCGCGATAGTTTAGAGAAAGAGAACTGTTTGGTTCCAACGGACAGTGAGAAAGCGAGAGAAAGTGAAGGGAGTGAGAGAGGAAAAAAAATGATGGAAGCAACGGGAAAATTAAAGAAAAGGAAACAAAAAGAGAAGAAAAGAAAATCTCGCCGTAGAATTACATTGCCCCACACAAACACTCCCTACTACTGGACTGGACCCTGTCTCTCTTTTTTCTCTGTCTACTAAGCTTTCTTTTTCTTTTCGGTTTCTGCTTTCTTTTGATTTGCTTTGCTTTGCCTTGCCTTCTCTTCTCCCTCTTGGGGCACTCGCTCTTTGAAAGGACCATTTTGGGCCTACTACCCTGTCTATACCTTCGCTCTAATTAAGCCCAGCCTGTTTGACAATAGGGAATCCGTTCTATTTTATTTGGAATAAGGTTTGCTTAAACTAGCCTGGAGTATCGTAATCATTTCCTATTTTGGGTCATTAAATCATAATTTTTCTTTTTTCAAAAAATTCTAATGTCTATGAAAATAAATTAATCCATATATCAAAGAATTTGTAGAAATTTTAATCCAATTTATGTAATTATAAACACCGGCACGCGACTTCTAAATTATAGAAATGATGTTTTAATTTAGTCAAAATGTTAAAAACCTTTATTTTTTTATTATTTGGATAATATTTTTCATTTGATGATAATGTTTTTTTCCTTTAATTTTGATTTAAAAAAATAAATAAATTAAGCTGGAAAGGATGCTTTCAATTTTCAAAGATTCCTGTCGAGAGAAAAAAGCAAAAGCAAACCACGCCATCACTAGAGGGAGGTGGAAATGCTTGCTTGCTGCTACTGAATTTAATTTAATTTTCTTTCTCACATTTCGCTTTCTTTCTTTTAATTTTCCCGGTCTTTCCTTTTTCTTTTTCCTGTTTGGGTTTCCTTTTTGTTTTTCCAATCTGAATCTACAGTTTTATGGTTTTCCCATTTGGATTTATTTTGGTTTTGTGATGAACTGAACAACTCTTGTCATAAACCCATCCACGTCATGTCTCACCTGTGGGTGAACATATTCTCTGTACACTCCTTATCATCCTCATAGATTGGATAATGATACAAACAAAAAATTCCAAAACCATGTAAAACGCTGTCGTTTTTGCTTTTGCTTTTTTGTAATTTTCTATTTCTAGCTTGCAAATTTTAGTCCTGAGTTTAGGTTTCACTTTTGTATTGGTGTAAAAAGGAACGTGAAGGATGACCTCAATATCAAAATACATACACTATTGGGGAATGACATTAATGCCTGCTGAAAGCTATAGGTTCCTTCAACCTAATCCTTTAAAGGGGAATTTTTTTTTTCTTCTTTTTATTTTTATTTTTTTATTTTTCTTCTTTTTGGCTATTATAAATTCCCTTTTCCAAAAATAGTGATTATTTTTCTTTCTTTTTCAATCATCTATCAAAATTTGGTACGTAATAGAGCCATCACATTGCTTTCTCTCTAATTTCTTTCACACATCAATCGTAATAATTTTAAGGGCAGCCTCTCAATGCAAAATTAAGGAAACCGAAAAAAAAAACTTCCATTTTATAAAATAAATTTTAAAAATATTGTAGAATTTGGGAAGGTCAAGATTCAATAATTGATATAAAATGTGCTCGAAAATAACTTTTTATAGCATTCGATAATACAGCATTTGAATTAAATATTTCATAAATTAGTGTCTTCTTCTTTTTCTTTTTCAAAAAACTTATTTTCCTTTTTATTTTTGCCATTACTTTACTACTTTGATACTAACATTGCAACTCACTCATGCGTCACTTCTTGTTTCCACTCCGCATTTGTCGGCTATTTTATTTAAAAAAGACCAAAGGGATTCAAATATTTTTAGTCTGAGGTTCAAGATTCTTTCTAAAAATAGAAATTTTCAAGTAGTTTATAAAATGCCAAATCTTTATGACACTGTATATTTGGACTGCACACCACTTACCTTTTTTTTTCAATCTTTTTAAATTATGGATTTAAAAGTAATTTCATTTTTCACTCCTTGTATTAATATTAATCACACTTATTATGTCACATCCCAATTTTTAATGGTGCGATGGTCTTAGGGTCTAGGTACGCTTAAGGCCACCAAACACCTTGTAGAATTTACAATACATACATTATTTATCTTGAATATTTATTTAAGTGGGCCACAATCAATTATTTATTAAATTTCCAAGATAACTGAGAATATTCTTCCTCATATTCTGTATAAACACATATTATTCTTTCAACATTATTACAATAAACCTTAGGCATCCAACACTAATACCATCCACAAATATTCTATGGAGCAATTAGAGATTATATAATTTAACAATAATATTTATATTGATCACAGGCTTCTTATTGGAAGAAAAAATCAAGAAGCTGACTAACCAGGATCATATCTACCTGAAATCATAGACGCTTGAATGAGTCGTCAACTCAATGAGATTATAGTGTCATATAGGTAGTGTGTACAATGAATAAGTATTTCAAGTATAGCAATACCATATGGTGGTACTATTATTAGCTCATAAAAAATAAATTCGTATGAAAGGATTCACAGTAATCGGATTATCACAAATGAGATATTAAAAGGGTTTCATAATAATTATATCAATATCCCAAATGAAATATCAATAGAAATTCATAATATTCGGATCAATGTCATAAATGAGATATCACTAATATGACAGATAATCACATATATAACACTGAATAAAACATATCACTATGTATATTCCAGTGCTATCATACATTTCACATGTTAGGGCAGTAACTTCTCCTTTTTATCACAATTTTCTAGTGCACATAGCCTCATGATTTAGCCCCATCAAGACTAGGATTCTGTCATATTGGCTAACAAATGGCTTGGTACAAACAAAATAGGCATAGAGGCCACATAGATTTCAGAATTCATAATTTTAATATTGCAATAAACAAATAATTTTAATACCAACAATTGTATGTATTTAATCAAAGGTTCCAATACAATAAGGAAATGGTAGACACTATAACTGACCTTGAAAATGAGAATATGATTCCTCTTGATCACTTAATATTTCAAAATGATTTCGTAGTAATCCTCAACCTATATTCACATTTAAATATATATTTTACTTTTAGTTTGCTTCTAGTTCTTTATTAACATTCAAGGTTCCTTACTATTTTTATTTATTAAATTTAAAATCTGAATTTTTTTAGGGATAAAAATTATACATATTAAATTTTATGTTTATTTACTATATACTCATGTTCATAGCTAATTCACTCATATTTTAATATTTTCAATTTAGTGCAAATCTAATAAAAAATAGAACTTTCTGCACATGAGCAGTATGTGTTTATTTAATTAAATATTTATCTTTTCACATCCATTTATTCTAAAATTTTATCAAGTAGTTTTTAACATCTCAAGGTACTCCCATATTAAATTTTATGAATTTTGGAGTTCATTAACCTATTTAAATAAATTAATTACTGAATTAAAATTTTCAGCTTTAAAATACTGAGTAGTCTCCTTCATTTTATTAATATTTTCAATTTCCTTTGTTATTTAGACTTTTTTTCTAACACAACCTTACTAACATCTTATGCTATCTTTTTGAAAAATTTCATAATTTTTTAAATTCATTCACATATTTAATTGAACAAAATATAGTAGTTGAATTTAAGCAGTCTCGTTAGGACAATTTGAAAAATAATAAATTTTTTAGCTTTTACATGTTTAATTACTTTCTATCAAAATAATTTCTACACATTGAATGGTTACTCAATAGGTTATAAAGATAAATTATAAACTTTAATTCATCAAAATAAAGATTAAAATTTATGAAATATAATTTAAAATCTAAGATATAAATTTTGAATTTCATATCTTTCTTTGCTTTCTTATGATTTTCTCTTCCTTCTTATCACTTGTTGATTTAATCCCTCCTTAGCACACTTGTATATTTATAATATTTTGTGATAAAGGATCTTAGGAAAATAGGGTATTTATAGAGAAATAAATGAACTGGGAACATTAAGTGTGAAATGAAGATGTAAAATAAAGAAATTATGGTATTTTCTTTAATACACTTGTCTTTCTTTTTCTTAATTTAGATTATGATGCACTTGGTATTTTGTAATGATTGATTTTTAGCAATTGATAGATTGATTGAAGGAAAAATGTGAAAGGAATAAATTAATGTAAAAGGGAGAAAATCAAATATGAATGAAGGTGTGAATCAATAAAAATATAATCTCTTCTTAAATACACATGTCTCCCTTTCATTAATTAGAAATTGAATTATTTGCTATCTTCTAACAAATAATGGAGAAAAAAAAATGAAATGGAAAAGCTACATCTAAAATGAAAATATGAACAGATGACAAGACAATTACTTCTTCACTTTGGTTAAGTAGTAGTCTAGGTGTCATTTTTTATCATTTCATATTTTTATTACTTAAACTTATTTGATTTAGAGTTTTATTCTTTTAAATTCTTGAATTTTCATATTAAGATATATGTATATATGCATTTATATTATCTAATAGTTTTAGGATACCTTATATTCCTTACAAATATTATTTTCTTGCATTCTAATAATGATTTAAATAGATTTCATACTTTGTAAAATACTCATTTATTATTTATTTACTTAATTCACATAATATTTAGAATATAATATTTTATTTAAAAATTAGGGTATTACATAATATTTTATACTTAAAGCACTCACAAACGTGTAATCATAAATTGATTACACACCAAATTATTTCATACGCAATACTTACTATTTATAGTAAATAAAACAGTTCTCTTCTAAAAATAATTAAACTAGCTTTGCATTTCTTAAAAGTGTGATGAATACAATACATATATTTCAAATTCGAATGTTGTTGTCTATAAGTGCATTCATCAATTTGATAATAATCATAAAAAGAGAAGAAAACTATCGGTTTTTTTCTTTGCTATAATATTATTTTGGTCAATTTAGCGTTATATAAATAAAAAATATTCATATCAAAATTAAAATGTTATTGAAATAAAAATCCTTTATTATCTAAGCTATAACCTCAAAACTTATTCAATATTTTTCAAGTGTTTATGTAAACAATAAGTATTTATTTATAGAAAATAATAATATATTCAAATTTTATTCAAGAAAATTAGAAGTATTGTGTTTAAATTTTATAATAATTTTTCAAATAATTACTTTTTCAAAATTTTTAATATGGACAGTGGATCTTTAACATGTTTTCAAGCGTTTTCTTTACTGGATAAAGCCGCAATTGATACCATTAGATTCATAAATACATATTCATTAGTAATTTCAATCCCCTCTTAATTAGTAAACATGAACTATTTCACAGTACGGGCACTGATATGATTAGGACAACAATTTCAAATGATTGCAAAAAATTTATATATATATATATAGGTTTTTATTTTTCAAATCCAACTCTTTCTATTAGTAATTAGTTGACTGAGTCCAAATATATGTGTACTAATTTTTTATAAACTCAAATAATTGTAATTTTTTTATACAATAAACAAATTTTTTTAGTTGATATCTTAATTGACTTGTAACTAAATAATAGATTTAATGTGATTAATAAATAAAAGATAGGGGCTAAATAACAAAATATGTAAAGTTCAAGGGTTTTCCTAAAAAAAAATCTAGGTGGCAGATTGAGGATGATCGATGACAAAGCTGTCAATTTTGGTTTTAGCAAGGCGGAAAGAAGAAAATAAAAGAAAAAAGAAAATTAAAGTAAGCATTTTTAAGTTTTGGTGGCTTCTTTGTATTGAATGCAAAACAAAAGGCTGGGCAAAAGAAAAAGATATCGAAGAAGCAAAACACGTGGTATCAATTTCTAAGCCAAGCTTGTTAAGGTTTTGGGCTCCGTGCTAAAAAATACTAAAAAAAAAAAAAAAAAATTTACTTCGGTTAAATATTTTTAACTATAAAAATTGAATCTAAATATTTTAAATTATAAAATTAGATGAATTAAATTTTTATTATGCAGTTGAAAATTTCAAAATTATTTACTCACAAATTCTAACAATTTATCTACTTTGCCAAAACCAATTAATTAGGTTTTGATTTAAATTTTTCTTTCTATTTTTTTCAAATTTTAAATAATTCTTCAATTATTTTGTTACTAAGTCTATCAACTTTTATTTTTCAAAAAAAAAAATCTATTCATTTTTTCAATTTCTAGGCAATTAATAATTTATTTAAATCGAAAATGAAAATAAAAAACTAAAGGAGAAATGTGTTAATCATGATAAATACAGCAGCATTTTCATAAAATTGCCTTGCTCAAAAATAGGCAAGGCTCACAAAAAGTATTTTGCCCCTTTCCTAATTTCCTAAGTTAATGCATTCCAACAGAGCAAAATCAATGCTATATTTCATTTTTCCAAAAAAAATAATTGTTAATACAAATTATTTTTAAATTAAGACAAAATAATTGTTTATACTGGTATTTAGCTCCTCCTCTTTTTAAATTTTTTATATATAAATATCTAAAATTACTTTCATTATATTTAATTTATTACTTATTTAATTCATCTTTTCTTTTTAAATTATACATTTGACCTAAAAAAAGTTAGGATCTGCTGCTGGTACCTCGTTTCAGTTTGCAAGACCCCTATGAGACACGCATGGCTGGCATCTATACAAAGTGTCAATAGCATGGCGATAATTTATCCAACGAGGCCTTAAGGTATTATACAGGATTATATGTGCTAGAGGAACCTTCTTCAGCAGTTAACAGGTTGATCAAAGCAAAATAATAGATATATAGTTCTCGGTCTTCTATTCTAGCCCCGTAGTTATGGCTAATTACATAAATACATACGTGAACTTTATTCTTTTAATTTTATGATACTGTTAACTTTTATTTTAATCTATCAAAACTTCAACTTATAAAATTATACTTATTAAATATTTCAATTTAAAAAATCATATTATTAAACACTACAACTTGCATAATTAAATCAATTTATATTAAATAATTGCAAAAAGTTATTGTTTTAAAAATTATGCTAACTATGCATTAAATCAATATCTAGCGTATGAAGATCAAAAGCCTAAAAACTATTTTTCTAGTATGAAATTATTAAAATTATAAATTTCAATATAAAATGTCATTTACAAAGTTTAGAGTGTTGTATGATTATGTCATGACCTAAAACAGTGGACTGGACCGGACCGGTACTAGGATCAAGGTAAGCTTAAAGCCCCCGAGGCTCATAATAAGCCTAAACTATAGCATTTCATCTTTATTGTCATCTGATTCTAAAAATAGTAAGCTCATATTATGACATTATTCAATAAATAGTTAATATCATTTCTGGCTCAGCTTCAATATCAAATATATAATTCACAGCTCGAGCCTGTACTCATTTAATAAAAATACATTTTTCATATAAACATTTATTTGTCATAATATGGTCAAACTATTTCTAATATATAATTTCTAAAATTTTCAAAAAAATACTCCACAAGTTATTTATAATCACACAATAACTTTATATAACCAAATATAAATTTATCATCCTAACTGCGGAACCGAATAAAAATACTCAAAATAGCTTAAGTCAAGAAATAGTTCATAGTAACATTTTTAAGGTTTGGGACAATCGCTAATTCTCTGCGGAGAAGAAAGCTGAGTTTTATAAACCAGCAATATTTTTATTTCCTGAAAAATGTTTATGGATAGGGGATGAGTTTCACTAAACTCAATGAATAATAATAAATAATACAAACTCATATATTCAAGCAGTATGCTTTCACAATATATATAAACTGGGCATACTTCACAAGCACGTGTCATGCATCAGCACCTTCAAACAAATCACATTCAGATTTTTACAACATATGAAAATTGATCAGTAGTGTCACAAATCCACCCACCGGCCCTTAGCCTGCTTTTCTCATTCTCATATATATATATCAGGGAGCCAATTCCCTATACTTGGCTAACGGTTCCACAATGACCTACATTGTCTTAATTTTCACCCAGATACAAAGTACATCATTATCACATCATAAATATCCAATAAATTTAATCAATGCAACATATGAATGTAATCAAGAGCAGAATTTATATACTATTGTAGAATGAGAATATTATATATATAAGATTGATGATATTAATAATATAATAACAATGAAATTTTAGAAATAAATTCTGATATATAACAATGAGAATAGGAAATAAATACTGATTATTTAGAATAATATATGGAGTATGATATATATATGAAATGCACGTATGCAAGATGGTGTGTACCATTTATTATTACTCAATGTGACTGCAGAATAATTCAAGTCTGCTTTGGTTCTAACTTGAAGGAGCAGTGGAGGAACTCGGTCAATCTAAGAAACACGTATAATAAGAAAAACGATATCAGGTAAATGCTCATTTAATTAAGAATTTAAAAAATTAATTTAATAACCTATCTGCTTATTCCAACTCTTATTAAAACAATATTTCTATAGAATTGGAGCTGCTTATTTATTTTTAATATAACTTAACTTCCTAAGACAGTAATCCCATATATATTAAGCAATTATAATAACTTATAATAACTATTTAATTCAATACCTTAATTTCTTAATTTTAGTATCTTCAAAATATATTTATACTCCTATTTATAATTTAACACTAACAATATTTCTCTTAATAATATAATTTATATTTAATTTATTTAAATCAAATTCCCCCAAAAATTTCACCATAATATTCACTATAACTCATTCTCCGTTTAATCAAACTTCAATAATCAATCTAACTCTAAAATTATCATATTTAACTCGATTTCATTAATCATAAACTTGTAACTATTAATTTTATTCCTTTAGAAAATACCAATGCATATATTTAAATTCACTAATTATTTGTTAATAATAATTTTAACCAATTAAAATCCTCAAATGTATTTTGTTAGCAATTTCACCAAATATTTATTTTAAATCCGAATTTATCTTAAACTCAATATTTCATATAATAAAACTTATTTCACCAAAATTCAATTTAATGCCCAAAATAATAATTTAATTATCTAAAAACCATTAATAATATCCGTTAACCTTTAGTTAACTAATTCATATACTTTAAATTCGGTTTATCAAAAATTCGTACTAACCTAATTTAATCCATAATTAATCAAATTCTCAAAACACCGTTATTAATAATATCCTAACATAATATTTCAACCTTATAAATAAAATCCATTTTTTCCTTATTAATTCCTTTAATCACTCAAATAATTAGTTCTACTCTTTAATATACTCCTTTTATTAAAAATCCTTCAAATATACAACATTATTCCTTAATAAAGTAATTTTTATAATTTTGAAATCTTAACACTAACTAATTTAATTTACTAACTCTCAAAATTAATTAAAATCCTTTAATGAATTTATTTACCAAATCCTCAATTAATCATCAATTACATAATTAATTAATTAATCAAAAATACTGAAATTAACTAATAACCCAATAATCAATAATTCACCAAAATTCTAATAATATACCTTCTAAATATAATAAAATCAACCTCCTATAAATAATTAACCACTATAACTACTCAATTTAACTAATTAACTACCAATATCATCCCTAAAAATAATTAAATCCACCAATAATATAATATCAACAAAAAATCCATCAACCACCTAATTAATAAAACTAATCAATCAAAATAACAAAATTAATAATTAATATCCTAAAATCAAATTAACCTCCTTAATCAACATAATTCCAACCAAAATTAATAAATCTCAACCTATAACTAAACAATCAATTAACTACCACAATTCTATCAATATGCCACAAAATCAACTAAATAATAAATCAATTTCCACAAATACTTTATTTAACTAATTTCTCAATCAAAATACTAAAAATTAATTAATCAATCATCTAACAATATAATAAAATTAAATAATCAAAATACTAACAATTAACCACAAGTACATAAAAATCCAACCAAACAATTGTTCAAAATCCTAA
>CANUEP010137540.1:0-18396 GCA_947857235.1 Jatropha podagrica | reverse complement strand
TGAAAATTTCTTGATTTAAGTACTTTTATACTATATTAAGTATATATATATATAAATATTTTGAATATGTCTAATTGAACATATTAAGTATGAATAAAAAGGAGAATGTGATAATTTTAGTAAGTTTTAAGTTAAGTGATTTTAAAATAATGAGTATTTAAGTGATAAAGTGTTTTGAGTAAAGAATTGTGAATCATTAACAAGATTATTTGTGAAAGAAAGATTGATTTTTGGGCTCTACTATACATAATTGAAATATAGTAAAATGAGATTGAGATTGATATTGATATATGAGCATGCTCGGATTATTAACCCATTATGTTATATGAAAGCTATGATCATATACTAGGGTTATCAGCCCTTATAAATAGGCAGACGCGCTTATTATTTGTGGTAGTGCTTGCACAGGCCATGGTAATGATATGTGGTAGTGCTTGCACATGGTTATGTAATATGTGGTGGCAATTTCACGGGCCATGATTAAATATATCTGATTATATTTCTTTTTTGTATGTGTACGAGCCCTAACTAAGAATGAAATTTTATTTTATTATGAAGAAATCGGTGATATATTATATTTGTGATATTTGCTTATTTTTACTGGAATATGGAATGCTCTTAAAGATGAACTTTGTGTTGGTTTACAAAATATTTTATTTAATTGGCACGCTTTTAATGTTTAATAAATATATACTTCTATTTGATTATTTAAAGCATTTTTTAGATTTACTATTTGGCCATTTGTGTTATTTTTAATTCTTGGTTATTTAGCACCATTGAGTCTTCCACTTAGCACGTTGATTTTTGTCATGCATAGGTTGTGAGCTGTGGGTGCTACGCGAAGACCGGAGAGGTAGCATCAGAGTAGAAGTGTTAATTTTGAATAGGATATGTTTATTATGTGAATAATGACATGTATAGGCTTATTGTAATAAATTTTGAGGTTGTAAATATTGTAAATTATATTTAATGAAATCGTGTGGCCAATTAAGTATTATTATTTGGTTTCATGAGTGGTATATGAACAATGGTACTTATCTTCTTGAATGGTTGATTATATAATAAGATGAATCGATCTTATATTTTTAGAAGTGTTGCGCGACTTGTTTTGTTGATTTGGAGTTGAGGTTTGGGGGTTAATATTGGAAGTGTATTTGTTTTTCCTATGCGGCAAGTCGATATTTAGGGGAAACTCTTGATTGCTTGCCCCTATTAAAACTTAAACACTTCTAATATGTCATTTAGATTATTAAGTAGGATAAGACGATGCTCTACAACTGAATGTGGCATCCATCATCTGGTTCTCCGGGATTGGGCGGCGGGTGTTACATGCATGTCCAAGTCTCCTATGCCATAACGAACTAGAATTGTCAATAGAAACTAAACATATGTCTAGGTTATGCATATTAGAAAGGTCTGCTAAGTATATATTTCCAAATCTTTTACCTATAGATAAAGTTTTATTATTATGCATATTCTGAACTTTACAATGAGAGGGTTCAAAGGTCACTATTCTATTTTTATTAGAAATCTAACTTACACTTAACAAGTTATAATGTAATCCTTCTACTAAGCATACATCTTCTATTGAAGGATTAGAACCTACCACACCAATACCAACAATTTTACCTTTAGCTTTATCTCCAAAGCTCACTGTATCTCCC
Organism: Jatropha podagrica; assembly: GCA_947857235.1. Classification (NCBI taxonomy): domain Eukaryota; kingdom Viridiplantae; phylum Streptophyta; class Magnoliopsida; order Malpighiales; family Euphorbiaceae; genus Jatropha; species Jatropha podagrica. The sequence goes on along the minus strand of CANUEP010137540.1, from coordinate 16,732 downwards.
TTCTTCTTTTTTAATTCGGTGAATTTCTTTCTATCACTGGTCATATGCCTAGAGCAAGCATCATCAATATACCACATTTCGTTCTCATCTTACTCCCTAGGCACACTTGAAAATATAATGTAGATTTAGGTACCCAACATGTATTAGGTCCTAGAGGATTAGTGGTAACAGGTGTAGATCATTTCTAAATCTTCTTTCTATGATTTTCCCTTTTATTAAGACTGCCAGATTTTTCAAAGTGTTTCTTATGTTCTACTTTTACAATATTAGAAATGGCATTTTTCTTAATAGAAACGCGATTTTCTCTTGAATTACTATCATAGTTAGAACTTGTCTGCTCTTTAGAAAATGATTCTGAAATTGACTGTAGAATTATAACCTCAGCTTTTAAAGATTCATTTTCAGAATTTAGAGTTTTATATTTTTCTTCAAAGTGTTTCAGATTAGTAGAAAATTTTTCATTACACTTTTTCAGATCTTTGATCTCTATAATAAGATTTTTGCATGTAACTTTTTAATAGAGAACATCTTTCAAATGATTAATTTAGTTTTTAACTTTCTGTAATCTTTCTTTAGAACTTTATGCTTTTTGGCAAGTTTTTCAAATTCAATGCAAAGGTTATTATAAGTATCTAGAAGATCACTTTCAGATTCAAGTTCAAAGATACCTACATCGCTTTGATTATGCTTTTGGCCTGCCACATCTGTTTTGCTACTTTCAGATTTCTGTGTTGAAATCAAAGTGTTATCTACTTTGGAGTCAGAACTTGTAATGGCCATCAGACAGATATTTACAACTTCTTTCTTGCCACTTTGACTTTCAGAATTAGAATCGTTTGAGTCACTCCAAGCAACTACAAATGCTTGCTTCAGCTTTTCTTTCTTTGATTTCTTTTTCAACTTAGGACAGTTTTGCTTGATATGACTAGGTTTGTTGCACTCATAACAGACCACTTCAGAAGGCTCTTTCTTAAGCAAGTTGCTGTTTTTGGGTGAAAAGTTCCTTTTGATATACTTTTTCTGTGGCCTTCCACCTTTCTTATAAAACTTTTTGAACTTTCTAGCAACAAGTGTTAGGTCATCACTATCAAGATCAAAAGAGCTTTCTTCACTAGAATCCACTTTCAAAGCTAGTCCTTTCTTTTTCTTATCTTCTAATGTCAAAGAGGATTTCATCCCTTCTGAAATAAGAGCTCCTATAAAATAATCATAAGTTATTGGAGTCTCTTTGTAGTTCATAACAGTTTCAATAGAACCCCATTTTTAGAATCCTAAGAATTTTCTTAATAAGCTCATCTTCAAAAATTTCCTTTCCAAGAGTTCTCAAAGGATTGACTATGTTTGTGAATTTGGAATTTAGTTTAGTGATAGTATCTCCTTCTTTCATGCTAAACATTTCATATTCTCTCAAAAAAATATTGATTCTGGATTCCTTTATCTGATCAGTACCCTCACAGATAACTTTGAGTTTTTCCTAGACTTCCTTTGTAGACTTACATCTAGATACTTTGTTATACTCAGTTGAATCTAATGCATAGTGAAGAATATTAATAGCTTTTGGATTTATAGAAATATCATTTCAGTCAGCATCAGTATATTCTTTTTATGTTTTTGGAACACTTATAGTTTCAACAGTTTTTATAGGAACACGAGGACCATTAATAATGTTCCTCCAGTAATTTATGTCAATTGATTTAATGAAATTTTCCATTCTAGTTTTCCAAGAAGAGTAATTAGAACCATTGAATAGAGGTGGTCTAGAAATTGATTGACCTTCAAAAGATGTAAGAGGAAGTGGGGCTGCTAAGGATCTTTTTTCTTAAGCCGTTAAGCATTAGTAAGTCAAGAGATGACTCTAATACCATATTGTGGTTCTCATTTATATATGACATAACCCAAGTGGGGAGTTGAATTGGGTTTTCTAAAAATTTGACTTTTAGAATGCCAAATCAGAATTCTATTGTAGTGGAATTAGAAAGCATTTGTGAAAGTCAGTTATCCAATTTATAACTTTTTCACAAAACTATTATAAGATTACAATGACTCTGTGAAAGATAGTTACTACTTTTATAACTGTTTCACAAGCCTTCTATAAGATTAGAACATCTCTATGAAGTAAAGTTATTATGTTTAGAATTGGTTCACAAAGTTACTGCGAGATTAGAAAGAATATGTGAAGAATGGTTATTGCAGTTAGAATTACTTCACCAAACTTATGTAAGATTAGAAAATTGATTATGATGCAAATTGTGAATTATGTTGAATATAAAAGGACATATTAGAACTTGGTATAATCACACTACAGAAATCTAGAGTTCTAATGTTCTATAAAGATAAAGCTTATTCGTTTTTAGAAACAAAACCTTAAACAACTTTGCAATTCTGAAAATATGAATAGTTATGTAAACCAAATATAATCAAGAAAAAATTTAGAATATAAAAGAAGATAAACACAGAGATTATAGTGGTTTGACATTAACTCGCCTACATCCACTCCCCAAGATGTATCTTGAGATCATCTACTATGTTATCTCTTTTCAAGTGCAAGAGACAAACCAACAATTATAAGGAAATAGATTTAACACCTAAATCTAACTTTAACCCACTAGATTACCCAGGTTCTAGCTAATACATACCCTTTCAGTTTTGCAGAGAACATAAAACTCAAATCACGGCATTATAATCTAACATAAGGAGAAGGTTGCTTGATAACCTTTTTCACTATAGCTTCTCAACTAAGCTATTACATAAATATACTTTGTTTAATGTCCTTTAATCCACAACAGATTACAAAAATCTATATGGACGGAGAGAAATGCAATTACAATAAGCATAAGAATAATAGAAAATAGATTTGAAAATGGAAAGTGAAACGCAGAACTGTTCTTCAGAAAGTATTGATACCAAATTTCTTTTCACTTGTAAAATATCTCTTGATGAATAAAGATGAAAAGAAATGAAGGAGGTTGAAGAGAGAGAGCTTAGAGAGATTTTGAAATATGAACAATGGCTCTTTCACTCTTTTCCAATGATAGCTTTTAAGAAAGATGAGAGATTTTATAAGAAAATGACAATCCCGTTGTAAAGATTGTTGAAAATAAGTCAATGAAATATTTCTAACATGGTGAGTTAAAAAAGATAGTGCATGGAGTGTATTTAAAAAATTTGTCAGTTCATTTTTTAATATAAACACGCAAGGCTTGAAGATGGAAGGTTTAACTTTAAAAACTGTGATTTTTACAGTAGAAATAGATAGTTTTATTAGAGACAGACAGTTGTATCAGAAACAGAACAACTGTATCAAAAACAGAATAACTTTATCGAAACTCATTAATAGCCACCAAAACTTTTACTTTGAAAATCTATTAAGGGGGAAAACGTGAAGAATATTGATTTTGCGTAATCTCCTCTTAATATTTCTTTATACGAAAGCATTTAAAAATAATTTTTGGGAGAGAGAAAGTATATTTGTGCTTATAATATTATTTACTCTCTATCTTATATTAATTTCCTAAGACTCAATATAATACTAACCAAAATAATTCTTCAATAAACTTCATGGTCTTCAAATAAAAGTCTTAGAAGTAGGAACATATTTTCTTCAATAATTCTCCAATAATAATTTCAGCATAAAATAAATTTAGCACAATAATAACATATAAATTTATTTGGTTTGCACAATCATCAAAATCTTGAGATAAAATTGACTTTGAGCCAACAATTAATATCATATCCAATTTATAAGTTTAATAACAATTGCATTCTAAAATAAATTTAGAGTTAACTTTAATTATACTTTATATTAAATTTGGCATATCTAAATTGTTTCTAAACCATAGGACATTACTCAGAGTTTTGTTCAGTTGTCTCTCTAGAAAGAAGATGAGGTAGGGGTTAAAACATAGGGATAAAAGAAGAGGGAGCACTTAACCTTACGCTAGTAGATCACTTTCTCAAAGAATGTAGTATTTATTAGTTATATTTCCTATTACCAATTTGATTGGTTATAAAATATAATATTTCATGTAATCTATTTTTTATTATTAATATAAGACATTTATTTATCTTTTATATTCTATTTATTGAATCTCGATAAAAGATAAGGTCTACGAGAGAATATTGATTTGCGAAATAAATTATAATGCGGTTATAATTATGATGTTTATATTTGCATTAAAGTAATGTTTCTAAATATTCTTCGTCAATGTTCTTCTCATTGTTAGACAATGATTAAGAGCTATTGAGATTGATGCATATTATATTTTTTCATTACGGAAGTAGGTATTCTCATAAGTTGAGATATATGTGATATCTACAACTAATATATGCCATCACCGCACTCAATGCCAAAGTGGATAATATGGTAAGGATTTGTTGATTACTAACTCTGTTTATTCTACTGTATAAGCATGTGACAGGTGCAATGGGCAACATGAAGTTGGGGAATGCATGTTGGATAATTTAAATCGTCAAACTTTGGAGCAAGTCAACTATATGATGAATCAAGGAAGGAAAAATTACTCATATTCTAGCACTTATGATAACAGGTTGAGGAATCATCCTAATCATTCTTATGGAAATCTAAACAATGCCTTAAATCACCACCGATTCTTCCTCCTCAAGAGAAAAAGCCTCATGATGATCTTCTTACTGCTCTCTCTAAATCTCACATAGATTTCATGCTATGATAAGGAATTTGGAAATTCAAATAAGGCAATTTACTAACATGATGGCTTCTAGACCTCAAGGTACGTTACTTAGTAACACTAAGAAAAATTCCAAAAGATAGGTACAGACTATCACTTTGAGGAATGGCAAGCAATTGGAGGGTCCACATAAGAAAGAGGAAGAAGATTAAGGAAGTAAAAAGATCCCCATCATCGATATTGAAGAGAAAGAGGAAGTAAAGCCTTATTTTCCACTTGTTCCTTTCCACAAAGGCTCATGTAATAAAAAAATGATAAGAGCTTCCTCAAATTTCTTGATGTTTTTAAAATGCTGCAAATAAACATCCCTTTTACTAAAGCTCTTGCTTAAATGCCTAACTATGAAAAATTCTTAAAGGCGTCTTAAGCAAGAAAAGGAAAATTGATGAATAAGGAACAACAATGTTAATGGAGGAGTGTAGTATAATCATTCAAAATAAGTTGCCTCCAAAGTTAAAAGATTCAAGAATTTTTTCTATCCCTTATAATATTGAAAATCTTGATTTTGAAAAAGCTTTAGCTGATTTAGATGCAAGCATTAATCTCATGTCTTATGAAGTTTTCAATATGTTAGGGATGTGAGAGCTGAAACCAACAAGGATGTCTCTACAATTAGTAGATCGATCAATTAAATATCCAAGGGATATTGTAGAATATCTACTTGTCAAGGAAGGTAAATTTATTTTTCCTATTGATTTTGTTATCCTTGACATTGATGAAGATAGAGAAAAATCCCTCATCCTTCGTAGACTTTTCCTTGCAATTGAAAGAGCTTTGATTGACGTATATGAAGGTAAGCTCACTTTAAGAGTAGGTTAAGAGGAAGTTGTTTTTTATGTTCTTAGATCTTGTAAGCTTATATGGATTCTAATGATTATTTTAGAATTGATGTTATTGAGGATATTGTAAAAGACACCTTGCATAGTAAAGATAATTTGACCATTGATAAAGGTGACATTAACATTGATATTCAAAGAATCACAATTGAGGAAGAGAGTGAGCCACCCAAGCAAGAACTGAAACAACTTTCCACCCATTTAAATTATCCATTTTTAGGTTAGAACAATTCTTTTCCTATTATTATTTCCTCTCGCTTATCACTTGATCAAGAGAAAAGGTTATTACAGGTTCTAGGAAAGCATAAGAAAGCTTTAGGATGGTCAATCTAAGATTTAAAAGGGATCAATCTAAGTTTGTGCATACATAAAATTTTGATGGAAGAAGATTACAAGCTTACAATTGGGCATGAAAGGAGATTAAAGCCAAACATGAAGGAACTAGTCAAAGCTAAAATCATAAACCTTTGGATGTTGGCATTATCTATCTGATGTGTGTCATGCGCCTGTGTCTCGGGGCATGCGCTCATGTTTCACAAGTATATAGGTCGTACAAGTAATAAAAAAGATTATGGTCCCACAGAGATTGGGGAATAGGCTATTAATTTGTTATGCTTGATAATTATTAGGAAGATCGCAATTAAATGAGTTGGATTAAACTAAAATGCAATTAAACTAAATAAATTCTAATTAAAATAAGCAAGTAGAGATCATCGAAAGATAAATTCAGCAAATAATTGTAGAGCAGGTCTAGTTTTGGGGTCTCTACTAATTCTTGGTGCAGACTCTGAATAATTAATTTATGATGCCCAAAATCCTCTTTTAAGCTCAATTGGATCGCTATAACCACATGACATCTACTTTCGTAGCCTAATGTGGTTTAAAACGTTATGTCAATTTTGAAGGAGAACTAACTTAAATTATCCAAAATCCTCTTTCAAGCTCAAAAGGAATATTAAAACCATGCATATCTACCATTTATTGTAGCCTCACACAATTTTAACTCATTAAGCATTGTGTTAATTGTTTATCCTCAGAGAACCTAGCCTATTTCTAGCGTTAGAAAGAAATTTTAGGTTTAATATGTGAGATCCGACCTAGTTTGTCAACCTTTTAATCTGTTCAAACAGATCTAATATCATGCAAATATGGGGCCCTATCATATTTTCAGGCTATAAGTTCAACATATTAAATCAGAAATTAAACATACAACATAAATTATTTTATTCAAAGTTGCATTTTAAATTAATAGATAAATCCCATAACTAGATCCAAATATTTAGCCTAGTATTATTACAAATAAATCAATACAAATAAAATTCATGAAGGGAATAAACGCCATAGATTACAAACTCGAGGTCTTTAACTAGTTTTCACAGAACTCCACGTCCAAGCTTTGCTACTGACTCTTTTCCACTTTTTTTGTATTTGTAATAACACTATCTAAATACTGACTCTCTCTTTTAATTTCTTGGCTGAAGTTTGATTGGCCACTTAATTTTCTCTCCTGCTTGCTTTCGGTAACAAGTGCCAAAGAGCAACAAGAGGGATCAAGTGTTAACTAATTCACAAAACAACTACCAACCAATCAACCCATTTGCTTTCTTTCATTCTCCTTTATATAGACTTTCTTGTTTGATTCTAATTGGTCTACATAAGCCAAGCCACTTGCTCAACTTGCATCTGCAAAAGTTTGTCTCCACCGCCCATGTGAAGAAAAGAAATGATAAAATATTCATTTGAATTTGAACTAGGTTCATTGCTTCTTCAAAACGTTGCAGTTTCAGTTCAAACAACTAGGCAAAAGATCATTTTGAAGCTTCATTTACTTGGTCTAGATTTCTCCACGTAGCTGCTTCCTTTTCTTTAGCTGATATGAGGAATTCTTGATTGGTTTCCATTAGTCCACGTCTCCTTATGTAAACTTGCACCAATTGACTTGCCAAGCTGCTCTCCACCATGTAAAAGGTAATATAAAATGCTGAAGGAGGTAGCTCACAAGGCTAGGTTCAATGCTTCTGTCCAAACTGTCACATTTCAATCCAAACGGTCTGGCAGAGGTTATTTTGCAACTCACTTTAAGCTTGGTTCTCAATTGTCCATGTTGATCGAACTTTCACCATTCTTTTTAAATTTATGAATGTTGTACAGGGGCTTTCTAGTCTTTTCAGGGATATGGCTTGGGCTTAAAATATTAACAAGGCTTTAATATCCTTATTTGATGTCAAATGGGTCATATGTGGTCCATTTTTGCTCAAAACAGCAAATATTTGTGTAGTCTATATGATTATTCAAGAAAGAGAGAAAATCATGCAAAATGGATTTTTATTCTTATTTTAATATTCAAAATGATGCTAAATTGAATTAAAATAAATAGTAAAATATATGCATATTTTCTTGTTATCACTATCAAATCTTGGATAGTAGTCGGCTAAGCCCCATTCAAGTTGTTTCAAAGAAGGGAGGTATGACAGTTATTTTTAATGAGAATAATGAGTTGATTCCTATTAGAACTATCACAAGTTAGCATGTGTGTCTAGACTATTGAAAGTTGAACAAAGCAAAACTTAAAGATCACTTCCTTTTACTTTTAATTGATCAAATGCATGAAAGACATACTGGTTATCCTTAACCGATAGACCGGGCCTTGATCAACTACGATCTCTCGGAGGGGGAAAACTGTTGACCATGATTTCAGCACCATGCTTTAGGAAATTCTGCTATGATTCCAACAGAATGAGAATCAACTTGATCGGACAATGTTTAGGTCTCAAACGGACTTTTGGAAGCCCAAAAATTCAAAAATCAAAGGCGAAGAGCATCCTTATCGATGTCGTCCACCCTAGCGACAGTGCCGATCACCCCGGCAGCGGCATCGATAAGGTTGTTGCCGGGACCCTCCACTGACGCTGAAAAGCAGAACTTCGGCCCCATTTTTAGGGTGACCAGAGTCGACCAGGCTAGCTCAACCACCCCTTTTGCCTATAAAAGGCACACTCCCCCCCTCATTCAAGCACCTCTTATTGCTTGATCGAGCGCTTCTCAAGCATCAATGACTCTCATACTCCCTACTACGATTCTATGACAATAAAGTTTGACTTTGCTCATCTTCCATAGTTGAGAGAGACATACAGGTTATCCTTAACCGACAAACCAGGCCTTGATCAACTATGATCTCTTAGAGGGGGCAAACTGTTGACCATGATTTTAGCACCAGGCTTTAAGAAATTCTACTATGATTCCAACAACATGAGAATCAACTCGATCAAACATTGTTTAGGTCTCAAATGAACTCTCGAAAGGCCGAAAATCCAAAAATCAAAGGCAAAGAGCATCCTTATCGATGTCGTCCACCCTAGCATCAGTGTCGATAAGCCCGACGGCGGCATCGATAAGGTTGCTGCCGAGACCCTCCATTGACACGGAAAAGCAAAACTCTGGCGCCATTTTTAGGGTGACCAGAGTCGACCAGGCTGGCTCAGCGACCCCTTTTGCTTATAAAAGGCACACTCCCCCCTCATTCAAGAACCTCTTGTTGCTTGATCAAGTGCTTCTCAAGCATCAATGACTCATACTCCCTATTGCGATTCTATGACCATAATGTTCGACTTTTCTCATCTTCCATAGTTGAGTTTAAAGCCTGAATTAGCTCTCAAAAGTCAATCCATACGACTTTCAACCACACTTTGACCTTCCTTAGTCCAAAGCTACTAGTTAGGTGATGAATTATTAATCAAATCTAGTGATTGATTAATAATTCATCATTTAATAATATTATATAAGACTATAATATGGGTGCTAGTGCCCTACCTTAGCTTATATTTTGAGGAAGACTCGACCTACTTGGTCGACAACCCATCATGGAGCTCCGATCAGGCTCTATCACAAGCACGAGGCTATAATCACTAAACTTAGACTTTGTCAATTAAGCTCGGGCCGTCTGGCACCTTATCAACTGTTAAGCCCGGTCCATCCGGCAAAACCTCAAAACTAGTTTTCAAAACTAAGCCTGGAATCAGCCGACACTCTAATAAGTCCACTATAAGAGTGGCACCTTCAAAACCCTACCTTCCTTATCAATGGTAGAACTCTGTGCGCCCTAATCCTCATACAAATGAGGTATGAAGGCATAACTACAGATTCAGCGTAGGTAGCGAGCCCTCGACCAAAATGACCGGTCAGGACTTAAGGGAATGTGTTGCACGACTTAAACTCCTCGATAATAAGGCTAAAGTCAGACTTCCTTTGAAATACACACCTTTACACTTGCTTACTTTTAATGCACTATATTTCAAATACTGACATGCATTATAAGTATGCGCATGCATCGATAAGCTGACATTCATGCAAAACATCACTTTTTGGTTTTTAATTAAACCTAAACTATTGCTCGATGTAAAGAAATAAAAAACCTAGTCCCAGAACCCAATGAATCAGGGCTAGTGCATTTTATCCATTGTGGCACACAAAAGGAGTCAAACATGGGGTTTTTATCTTATATTTTCCCCCAAAACAAAAGTAAAGTAAGGTGGCAGCTTTAACACGCCACACACAGTAAAAATGCTCTAAAGAGCCAAACCAGACATCACATAAGTGTTAAACAGAGCCACAAAATTGATAAAATTGGTAATCAGATCAATTAATTAGATAATTAAGCCACATACAATGCTAAACTAAAATGAACTGGGAAGGGACCGCAATGAGGTTCTGAATAATCTCGGCATTCCAATTCCTTCCATGACAATCGACTAATGGGACCATCCGGTCAGACTTCGCCATAGAAGGTCTTTCCCACATGCCCAGGAGGGGGCTCACAATTATTGATAATTATAATTTGTTTACTGAAATACCATTTTTATACGTTAATTCATTGGGTTTAATATAATTAAATTTTAGTTAATTAATTGGGCTTAGTGTGTGTGGGCTACTTCATTAATGTAAGAAGAAAGAAAACATATCAAACATAAAAGAAAGAAAGGGGTTAATGCTAAAACCTAATTGAGAGTGTTGCCCCTCTCTTTACACATGCATGCTAGAGAGAAAAGAAAAGATAGTAGAGATTTTCTTCTTCTTTCTTGCTATTTCTACCACCAAATCTATAAACAAATAGTAAATCAGGTATCAGTTAGCGAAGATTTGTTATAATAAACTAGCAATCAAATGTGTAATTACGCTATAAGGGCATTCCGTACATAAGCTAAGTCTTCATTTTACAATCCATAAATCTTTTTTCAATTCTGATTGTATGTTCGAAATCTGCGTGATTGGGTGATTTCAAATATCTAATTATTGTGTTGTGTCTATTTTATTTGTGTTTTCATGCCCGTAGAGAAGGGCAAACCTTTTAAAGTTGATAAGGACAAAGGAAAGGCCTATATTTGCAATAGAGTTTATTGTTGCGCAATCTTAAGGTTAGTGGTCAATAAGTATATGTTTATTTTGATTCCTTTTGTGTATAGTTGTGTGATTGAGATTTTTGGGAGTTTTGTGAATTCTATTATATTGAATGAGTTTTGCATTATTAGTGATATGTTAATGTTCTTTAAGTATTACTACTTTTATTTGGCATGCTTTAAAGGTAGATTAAGTTTAATGTTTGGTTTTGAGATCAAGAGTTTGATATGTTATGTTTAGAGGCTTAAAAGTGGTAAAATTTTGTAGCTGAGAAACCCAGATAGCACGACCATGTTGCTTGGCAAGACTAGCCCGTGCTCTGTATCGACCTAAGTGTGCTAAAATTGGCCTCTGGCATGGCCATGCTTTTCAGCATGCACACTCCATGCTTTTTAGCATGCCCTGCCCATGCTTGTTATTGACTATTGGTGTGATATGTGCTTTTCTAGCATGACCATGCTATCTAGCACACTCTGCCCGTGCTATTTGTTGTCCCCTTCAATGTTATGTCCTATTTTGGATCTTGTGACCCTCCCTTACATCATGGGAAGACCCAAAGGACGGAGTCTTACTGAACGGTCCCATTGGTCGGTTCATCATAGGAAAATTGGGAAACTAGGTGGAACCCCATTGCAGTTCCTCCATTGTTCGTGTTGTTAGTCTTGACGTTACTACTATGTTTAATTAATTGATCTGATTACCAATTTATCAATATTATGGCTCTGTTTAGTGCTTAAGTGGTGTTGGGTCGGATCTTTGGAGCGCTTTTGACTGTGTGTAGTGCTTAGAGTTGCCACCTTAATTTGTTTTTATTTTTGGGGGAAAATACAAGGTATAAACCCCGTGTTTGACTCCTTAAGTGTGCCACAATAGATAAAATGCGCTAGCCTTTTAATCACTAGGTTCGGGGACTAGGTTTTTAGCTTCATTGCATATGGATCAAAAGTATGGGTCTAATGGAAAATCAAAAATCATTATTTTGCATGAATATCAGTTTATCCATGCATAGGCATACTTATAATGCATGGCAATATCTGGAATATAGTGCATTAAAAGTAAGTAATTGAAATAAAGGTTATGTAATTTGGATGGGAGCCCGACTCAAGCCTCACTATCGAGGATTCTAGATCATGCAACACATTCCCCCAAGTCCCAATTGGTCACTTCGATTGGGGGCCTGCTACCTAGGTTGAAATATATAGGTATGCCTTCACACCTCGTTTGTATGAGGATTAGGGCACACAAAGTCCTAGCATTGATTAGGATGGTAGGGTTTCGAGAGTGCCACTCTTAGAGTGGGCCTACTGGTTTGCCGACTGATTCCGGGCTTAGCATGCATAGTGCCAGATAGACCAGGCTTTGATAGTTGATAATTTTTTGGACAAACCAGGTTGAATTGACAAAGGTATGAGTTTGAATGATTATACCCTCGTTCTTATGATGCGGCCAGATTGGAGCTCGACAATTAGTTTTTGACCAAAGAGGTCGAGTCTTCCTCCAAATTTAAGCTAAGGTGGGGCGTGAGGACTCGTATTATAGTCTTATATAATATTGTTAAATGACAAATTATTAATGAATTGCTAGATGTAATAAATAAATAATGAATCACCTAACTAGTAGCTTTGGCCTAACAAAGGTCAAAGTGTGATTGAAAGTAAAAAGGATCAACTTTTAAGAGCCAGGTCGAGCTTTAAACTCAACTAAGAAAGATGAGCAAAGTTGGACTTTATGGTCTTAGAATTATAAAAGTGAGGATGAGAGTCATTAATGCTTGAGAAGCACTCGATCAAACAATAAGAGGTGTGTGAAATGACGGGGGAGTGTGCCTTTTATAGGTAAAGGGAGTGGCTAAGCCAGCTTGGTCGATGCCAGCCACCTCTTTATCGTTGTCGATGACCTCTTGATCGGTGCTGAAGGAGGGTCTCGACGGTAGCCCCATCAATGCAGATGTTGGGCTGATTGACGTCGATCATGGCTAATTACTAGAATGACCTTCCCCTTTGGTTTTTGGGCTTTTGGAAGTCCATTCGAGGCTTAAATTACATCTTATCAAGCTAATTCTTGAGTCGTTGAAACTGTAGTAGAATTTTCTAGAGCCTGGTGCTAAAATCGTGGTCAACAATTTGCCCCCTCCGAGAGATCGAACATAATCAAGGTGTGGTCTATCAAGCCCTAATTTTAGTACTTTTAAAAGTAAATTTGGTCCAAAAACAATACCTGAAGGTCATGGTGATGTCTGGAATATCCTGCATGAATTGTGGTTGATTTTGAGGAAATTTTTTTTGAACCGATTTGGTATGTCTGATTTTCTAGGGCTTTTCTATAGTTGTTTGTCAGATTAAAATGTATGACTGAATATAAAATGCTGTTATGGATGTTTTGACTGTGACCGTTAGTTGATCGGAGTTTGGATGAGTCCCAAAAAGTCTGTTCTTCCAGGTAGGGGCAAGGCTCGTACTCCTTATTTCCTATAAGTAAGGGAGGTAGGTGACCTCATTTGTCATGCCTCCTCATTTGCTCTCCTTCTCCCTTTAGTAGAAGTCTCTAAATTTCACTATCTAGTATGAGTTCTGAATCACCGCTTACACCTTACTCTCTACTTAGTGAGTCCGCAAGGATTGTGAATGGCTCTCAACCTGCGTAGTCTCGAGAGGTGGAGCAAGAATGGGGTTTGCCATCACCACTAAGGCATGAGGCTAGTCGTCAGGGGCCAACTCTTGTGGCCCCTAACTTCTTTGGCAAGGAGAGGTAATGAGTGAGATATTTCACTCGCCATGGCATGGCTTCCATCATGTTACCGGAGGAGGTTCCTGACCATTGGCCAGTCTATGTAATGCCGTAATTTTTGGAAGCTTGGATAGGTTATTTCATTAGTGCTGAGTCTATATAGTGATTCAGTCATCGCATGTTATTTGTTTGATTGTTCATGCATAAAATGATTTCCAAATTGCAAATTGTGAGGCTATACCTTAGAAAGCCTAATTATGGAATTTAATGTGATGTAGTTCTAATTGCACCTGGATAGTTGGGATTGGGATTTAATTTTTAAGATATGAGTTATTGATTATTATTAAGTATTATTATAAAAGAGATTATTTAAAATATAGTTATACATATAATATCTATTATGGATATTTTATTAAATGGGTTTTGATTTAATAATTGGGCTTATTTGATTGTGAACCATTTTGTGTAATAATAAAAAAAAGAGAAAACTGATTTGTTACCCTAAATCTAATAAGAGTGGTCACACTCCCATTTTAGAGAGTGCTGCCATCTTCACAAACACACACACAAGAGTGAAGAGAAAGAAGAAAAGAAGCTCATCTCCCATTCCTACAACTTTGACCATTAGAATATTTAATCAAATAACTAGTTGAGAGAGTAAGCGGTATTAGCGTGGTGATTTAACATAGAAGATTAAGGTGCAATTAGGTTGTGATCATTGAAGGCATTCTATAATCAAGGTAAGATTTCATTTTTTCAATCCATGAGTTATTTTCCAATTTGATCATATTTTTGAGTTAGTGTTGTCAAGTTAGTTTGCTATGGTGTCATTTTGAGGTTTGTACTGTGCAATTATATTTTTAGTTTGATTTCATTTGTTAATGTTGTTAATCATAAACATCATTTCTTTTATCATTTATTGATTTTGAGAGTTGATGTTTTTAAGTGTAAAAATTGGAAATTCTATGTAAATTGCTTGAATTGATAAACTTTGATGTTATATATGTTATTGGGTCGATTTGAACTTATTTTTGGACCCTTTACATTTTCCATCTATATTTAAGCTCTTTATAAAGTTTTATCTCTACTTCTTAGATTTCCAAAACATCTTCTTATGTATAATTTGGATACTGGTAGCTCAATTTATGATTTAAATATCATAATTGGTTCTGTCATGGCGTCAAACTTATATATTCAGATTGATTGTCCATTTTGGTAAAAAAATGTCCAGATTATGACTAGTGTCCTTCATAAAAGTTGTAGATTTATTTTTTAGTTTTCCAATGCATCCACTTGTGTCAAATTTGGATAATCATAGCTCAATTTGTGAACCAAATGGCAAAACTAGTTCTAGCATGACTAGCCCATGCTATGTACTGCTAAAACTGGCATTCTAGCATGGCCATGCCATTTAGCACGCCTAGCCTGTGCTTCGTACTGGCTATAGGTGTATTTTGTGACCCTTTTAGCATAGCCATGTCATCTAACACACCCAGCAAGTGCTCTCCACTGTCCCTTTCAATGCTATATTGTATTTTCGACCTTCTAATGATTCCTAAACCCTCTAAATGCATACCTAATGTATCTTTAATGTGGTTTTCATTAGAATTCTATTTAATTTAGAATAAAGTATCATATGAATATCAATGGAGAATACATAAGATATGAACTACGTTTAGTTGATTTTAATTGAGAACTATCACTTAATTATACTTGTTGTTATAACTTAAGAATTTAATGAAAGTTTGAATGTGGGAATTGAGTTAACTTTGGTTTAGTATTAGACTATGAAAACAAATTAGGGATATTGGTTGGTTGGTTATGATTTGATGATTTATTTATCCTAATAATCTATTGAAGTCCAATGTTATGCGTTGTGATTACAAATTAGAATAAACTTAGCTAAGGTGAGATTTGATTGGTTTTTATATGCCTTGAGCTAAGCTTGATGTGTGATATTATGCTTGCTTGTATAATAAAATGGGTTATTAGAAGACACGCTAGAACTTTGCTATTATGATGTTGACTTGCTTGACTTATGAACTACCATGAACTAAGTGTGTGCTTATGACTTGATAATGCCAATTTACAGTTATACTTCGGAAAACTCAGTGCTATGTACCAAGTACGCTTACTAACTTAACATCTTGATTAATATTGGACTAAGATACATATGGATTAATGCTACCTTAATCAAGTGGCTTGAGCTATCTATCTTACGCATTTGAGATATATACTTAAAAATGAAATTAAACTGGATCAAATTAAAAAGGAACTAATGGGCTTTTACTGTGGTCTTGTTTGAATAGTTGCTAGAATATGGTTATCTGTTTCTAAAGATAAAAAATGCTATGAGATCTGATTTGGATTGCGCTATGATCATATGCCAGACACATGAGTGTCTTCAAGATGAGTGGATGCACTCTACTGATTCTGTATCTACAAGACTTTCTAAGTCCACTGTTAAAGGTTGACTAGCCAGTATTAGTCTGACTGTTATCAGACACCATTCTATTACTTGTTCTGCTTTTGTTTCTTCTGAGTCATTACTAAGGCCCAATTATTTGAACTAAAGAGTAAAATGTTATAATAAATATAATGGATAAATTATTGCAACACCAGGTACCTATAGACTAATGTATGTGAATATACAATGTGCAAATTGTTATAATGAAATCCATACGGTTATATAGTATGCAAATTATCATAAAAATATGTACATAACCATTTATACTATGTGATACTATTATAGCATGCAACATGTATACCTATGGCATGATTTAGATGTTTAAATTATGTAATATGCTCTAATACCATACATGTCTTGATTATAACTGATATTGCATGATTGTTTAAGAAATAAGTTGCCTTTGTGGACTATGGTAATGAATGATATATATATATATATATATATATATATATATATATATATATTGTAATATCCTCAACTTTGTAGTTCCTGCTATTCTAACTTTTTCGATGAATTCGATTATCCGAACGAAAGGAAAACTTAGAATAATGGGAAACACTATATATTGAGGATGTGAATATTAATTAAATAGTAATTAA